>BRDA01056454.1:0-10814 GCA_036984385.1 Crenuchus spilurus
TAACGGACCGCTTTTAATGACCAGTAACGTCAACGGCGTTATAACAACAGGAAAAGTAATTAATTATTTTATCCCGTTACTGACAAAATGATGTCATTACGTACCGCCGTTATTTTTAACGCCGTTATTCCCAACACTGGTCACATATAATGCCATATATGCGAGGGCTCTTACAACAGTTAAACAGCGGAATGGAGTTCATGGCTCGGGACAAGTGAGTGCTGTGCAAGGCAGTAGGTTGATGATGATTATGATGGAGCAACTCACCTGTGTAGATCAGGTGATTGTGTGTTCAGTGATGGTGGTAGTGTTTATTTTAGATTTTGTGTACAGCTGTGACTGTATTGTACAGGAAAAAGTTATTTTCATAGTCTGTTGCTCCCTTGCCACAGCACACGGGGATATTTGGGGCTTAGATGCCTTGCTGAAAGGTACTTCATGTCCGTCCTGCCAGGAGATCAAACCAGCAACCTTCCAGTCACAAGAGCAAATCTATAACCACCAGGCAATGGCTGCTCCAGTTTTTCTTTATTATTACTTTTTAAAGTGTTTTCTTTTTTACATTTACACTAAGTGCTAAATATTTAATAGTTATATATTACTGTGAAAAAAAATCACACAAAATGTCAAAGCACTCTTTTTTAATATAATTAGTTTATTTTGTTTTAGCACTTGCTTTATCACATTTCAAAGAAACGGTTCACCCAGAAATCAAATTTGCATATTTTTCTGCTTACATTATACATTATAGCGTCTCGCCTGGGCTAAAGACAAAAAGAACTGGTCTGCTGCTGAGTGGTCCAAAGTTATGCTCTCTGATGAAAGTCAATTTTGCATTTCCTTTGAAAATCAAGGTCTCAGAGTCTGGAGGAAGAGAGCAGAGGCACAGAATCCACATTGCTGTCACCAGTGTAAAGTTTCCACAGTCAGTGATGGTTTGGGGTGCCATGTCATCTGCTGGTGTTGGTACATTGTGTTTTCTGAGGACCAAGGTCAACACAGCCATCTACCAGGAAGTTATAGAACACTTCATGCTTTCTGCTGCTGACCAACTTTATAGAGATGCAGATTTCATTTTCCAACAGGACTTGGCACCTGCAAACAGTGCCAAAGCTACCAGTGCCTGGTTTAAGGACCATGGTATCTCTGTTCTTAAATGGCCAGCAAACTCGCCTGACCTTAACCCCACAGAACATCTATGGGGTATTGTGAAGAGTAAGATGTGATCCACCAGACCCAACAATTCAGAAGAGCTGAAGGACACTATCGGAGTAACCTGGGCTCTCATAACACCTGAGCAGTGCCACAGACTGATCAACTCCATGCCACTCCACACTGCCACAGTAATCCAGACCAAAGGAGCCCCAACTAAATACTGAGTGCTGTACATGCTCATACTTTTCATGTTCATACTTTTCAGTTGGTCAACATTTCTAAAAATCTTTTTTTTTGCATTGGTCTTAAGTAATATTCTAATTTTCTGAGATACTGAATTTGTGATTTTCATTTGTTGTAGTTATAATAATCAAAATGAAAAGAAATAAACATTGAAATATCAGTCTGTGTGTAATGAATGAATATAATATACAAGTTTCACTTCTGGAATGGAATTACTGAAATAAATCAACTTTTTCATGATATTCTAATTTTATGACCACTCACCTGTATATAAAGTAATAGCTGTTTTGTATTTTAGAATTGGAGCTGCTAGTTAGTTAGGTAACTATGTTTTTAAGCCATGTTAGCAAACTAGCATCTGTTAACAGAACTCACAACCTAAAATGTGACCATCAGAGCTAAAAACTGCATAACACAAAATTAGCAATAACACAATGCCTTATCTGTAATCTGAGGTAAACTCTAAATAAATTTTTGTTTGCATATCCTAGACTATTACAATAGTATACTAATTTGAAAATTAAATTAATATTTATTACTGGGCCATAACATAATGAGGCTAATAGCCTAACTTAGTAGGCTCAGTGTAACAGATTCATAAGGACAGACTGTTAAATTAGTAGCGAAGCTAACTTGTGAAACACATGGCACTTGGTTTCAGAAACTGCCACAGAAGGTGATGCAGCAACAGACCCTCATCCTCTGATATTGTGGAGAGACAAAGTGAGCCTGTAGTTTCAAATGAAAGCTCACCATTTACTGTAATGTGTTTAGCAACACTAAAGTCATGCTCTGTGCTTTACTGTGGTCTATGTATGTTGTGGGGGGCATGGGCACTGCTTGTGCATAGGGCCAAGAATTTGGTGCTACACCCCTGGCTATAAGTCATACTGATCCACATTAAAAAAGCACATTTTTTATTAATTTATGCACAGCAATGAATCTTATTTCATGTATTATTTGAATCTGTAATCTTATTTTCTGAGTTGGACTAGTATGCCTGCTTCCTTGCTATTGTGTATGTAGTGTGTGGATTTCACTATTTTTGTAAAAAAAAAAAAAAAAAAAGTAGTATGTAGAACCATGTTGGCTAATCACCTCTTCAATCTATATACTCTTCTTTTATACTATGGTGTTTGTGAATGAATTCATGAATTAATGTTGTAAATGCAGTAAGCATCGTTTACTCAAGACTCATGACGGAATGAATCAGATGCATTCAGCTTTATTAAGACTTTTAAAACAGGAAAAAATAAAGCAACTGATGAGCAGTGGTTCTCATCCTGCAGCTGGAAGTTGTATGATAGATTTTCATCCCAAACGAATTACCCTGCCAACAACTTACCAACCAGAGAACCATTCTGTGGAGTAAAAAATATATATATCAGTCACTTAATAAAGAGCTGTAGACAGCAATTAAACACTGAAATGCATGTTTGATTGCATTTACTCAACATGTAGTCACATTTCTACCAATCAGGTAGTGCTGGGGGTGGGACACTAGTCAGATTTTTCAAAATCAGATTTTTTTTACTCTGTTCATATCAGACATGTAAATAGCTAGCACACAAACTTTCATAGTCATGAACATGGATTAAAATACACTAATGGGAAAAAGGCTAAATATCGGTCAAGATTGATCACAGTAAAAACTTTCAGAACATGTATAATCTAAAGGATTCACTATGACAATCAAGAAAGTAATTAATACAATGCCGTTTAGGGAGCATATCATTTTAACACTTTTTTGACTGTACATTTAATTCCTGATAACTTGCATACCTGGGTGAGGCTCTTGTGAGCATTGCGAACATCAGTAGCTATGTGTTCACAGGTGTTTGTAAAGAACCAAATTCCACACTTGTCTTTCAATTCATTGATCCTTTGAATCATGGCATCGGCGCTACGTGGTGGATAGAACTGATCAAGGTAGTTACACTGTCGCTGAACTCCTTTAACTTTGTCTTTTTCTCCAAACATGCATCCATTTTTAATACCATTTCTAGACATGTAACCTGTTCAAAGAATATTTTAATTACAAGCAAATTCAGAATTCACAAATTTGCAATTTTTTTTTCACTTGATCTGATTTGTAGAGCTATCATACTTTGGATTCCAAGGAACCACTTTTGTGTGTGAGTAACCTTTTAAAGGAATGGTTCACCCTGTGATGTAGTTATACAAAAACAACTGGGCTATTTAGGTGACTATTACGTTCTAGTATTTCTTAGTAACATTAACTTCACAGCTCCAGTTCTAAGCTAATAAAGCAAGATATGGACTCCAAACTTATTATGTCTGATCAACTGGCTGATCTTGGCTGATTATGTCGGGTTTTATGTAGAATATTATATAAATGTGATTTCTGGGAAAACCATTTCTTTAAGGGTTTTAAAAAGAGTCACTGCAAAAAAAGTATATCTTTGCAAATAATGCCATCTCAAATCTAGTTTATACACTACTCACAAAAAGTTATTTTTTTGGCTTTCAGGTGAAATTTCAGAATGAACCTAAAATGCACTTTAATCTTTACAGGTGAACTTCATGTGACCTTCTCTAAACTTTTGAATGCACATAATTTCTCTAACAAGGAGCTTAACAACAAAATTCATATAAAGTGTTTGATCCATGAATTGACCAATAAATCTCCTGCTTTCAGTTAGAATTGGTATTTAAAATCCTTATCATTCTGTTCAAAATTTGACATCATGACATCATGACACCAAGACGACACCTAACAATTGACGAACAGTATCTCACCACTGTGAGGCTTCAGACAGGATGTTCTCAGACAGAAGTGACCACTGAGCTTAGAGCGTCACAGAGTGTCATCAGCAGGTTGTAACAGAGATACAGAGAGACTAGAAGAGTCACAGAAAGACATAGAAGTGGACGATCTTTAGTCACATCCCACACTAGTGACCACTTCATTGTGAACAGTGTCCTGTGGAACCAGATGATGAATGTCACACAACTCCAGATACATTTAAAGGGATGTGAGAGGCACCCAAGTGCCACGTTTTCCATAAATTTCACCCAAAAGCCAAATATATATATATTTTTTGTACTGTATATCTTAACAGTATGTCTGTAAGTATGCTAGTCACTTTTTAATGCACTACATAAAATGTGTTTTTAATGCAGTATTATTTGGTAAAATTATGTACCATATAAATGGAAAATATTCTCGCTTTCACTTTTTCCTGTCAACCCCGGCTTATTGTTAACATACACAGCATAGTGTGTATAGATTACACATTTTCTTCCACTAGGGGTAGTAAAAAATCGATCATATGCCACCAAATCTCCGAAGTTGAACTAAAAACAAAACACAAAAGATGTTAGATAAGCAAGATAAATACACAAAAACAGCAAATTAGAAAGCTAAATTTGAGAAATTCAGAGCAATGAAATCTCTACTAGTAAAAAGTACAGTTTAGATTTGAGTTATGCTCACAAGTCATCAAAATGCATGATGTTCAGCTGATTACTGAAATAGTTTTAAGGCTTTCCAAAACATTTTTGATGTCTTTTATTAAAATTAACTGCCCGCTTACAGTATAATAAACTACCACTGAGGCCAAATTCCTCTCTGTGCAAGTACATTGGTCAGTGTGTCACTTTCACTTCATTGAAAAGAAAAGAAAAATGTTACTTACATTTTCCTGTGTCTGCTACATCACATAATGTCAGAATAAGACAGAAATAATATGAAAATCAATTTATTGATAGATATTAAATGTAATTCAAATTTGTAGATTCTATTACATATAAATGTTATTATTACACATGCTGTTACATTATAAGGACATTTAAAGAGAAGTTCACTGTTTTAGGCAGCTCAGATAGTTTATATTTTAATGTAAATAATGTAACACTAAAGAGCTCCTGTAACAAAAGGTGAGAACTTTAATTTTAAATGTTATATTTGAACATTCAGTAACATATTTACCTCAATGTTGTATAATAAATGTGTTGAGGAAAACTTACATTTGCATGATTCTCTGGGGGAGTTATGCATAACTAGAGTTGGAAAGAAATATGAAAGATATCAAATGACTAATTCATAGAAAGATAGACAAATATATAGCATTGTACAAATCGGCATATATTAGGGAAAAATAAGTAGAGGATGCCAGACTTAATGTGTATTATTAAGCAGTGTATAATAAATATATGAATACACTGACCACCACCTTGTAGCTGCACTGTAAGATTTGACCAGTACTGGATTGTTCTTCCACATATTTTCATTATTATCTTTAATTATAAATGTGTGAGTAGTGCAAATATGACCATTTAGACTTTTATTAATATATATATATTGGGAAGATCTGTTTCATGTTCTGACTCAGCACTTCTCTTAAGACTGGGTGATTCAGATAACAGGTCTCCCCCAGATGCAAGATAAAAGCCCGGTTTTCTGTCCATTTTATGATTTTATGACTTTCTCAAGTCCAGTTAAGCACTGTTCTCTTTATGATAAACTTGATAAGTGTATATAAGATATGATAAGTATTGCAAGGATCTTCAAGCACCCTTGTAACATCAACTACTAATCATCTGTGAGAGTAATCAAATGTTTGTGCAGTGTCAGCAGCTCTCCAGGAGAATGAAGAACCTTATCTGGGCAGACCAAGCCCAGCTTTTAGACTTAAAGTCCCAGCCAAATTATCATCTCATTAGAGTTCGTTTTTGGCCTGTCCTGGGCTTGGTTGAATGGTGTGGTGCCCTGCCCTGCGCCCAGTGGGGAGGGTAGTGGACTAGCTGCGACCCTGATGGGGATTAAGTGGGTATGATAATGGATGGATGGATGACTGTTTTTCTTATGCATGAAAACTGAATTCTTGGACTCCGTGCATTTTTTCTCTGTCTGAGAAGATGTTTTTATCAAATACAAGAGTCTTACATGCACTCATTGTCCATTTCAGCTCCATTGACCATGCACTATGCACTACGTGTACTTAGTATTTCTACAATTACAGACTATAGTCCAACTGTTTCTCTGTATAATTTATTAACTCTCACAGGTGTATCATTCTCAGTGACACTGATGTGGTGGTGGTGTGTTAGTGTGTGAGCTTCTCCAGATTTTAAACAGTGTCCACTCACTGTTCACTCTATTAGACACAACTGCCTTGTTGGTCCACCTTGTAGATGTTTTTCATTAGCTATAAGTCATACTGATCAATATTAAAATAAAAAAGGACTGAAATTTGTCATTTTAATGAATATAAAAAAATTTAGTGATGTGGCACTGATATTATATTAATTTTATATTTTATTATGTTGTTATATAAAGCTTGACTGCATTGACCTTCATTGGGGCTCTCTTGTCTATATTATGATAAAACTATATAACACACATAATAACAGGAGATACAGTAATACAAAAATATTTACGAACAGAATACAGTTCCACAAGCAGAGGAAGTGTCAGCAACACAATCACTTTGCCCAACATCTTCATCACTCTTTCAGACTTCAGATCAGAAGACCTGCCAAATAACACAAAGGAAACTTCAGATTGATGTGATTCAGTTTTATGTTTTTCTACACCATTTGAAATCATCAGTTGACTTTTACACCGCATTAACCTTTCATTATTAACAGGTCAATAAAGACAGTCCAAATCACATAGACTGTAATAATGTTGCAGAAAAGTGCATTAAGAGGTCAAAATGAATTTCCCCTTTCCTGTATATGAGCAATTTTAGAGATTTGCTGCAAAAATCTATATAAAATAAAAGTAACCGTAAAAAGTGTGTTTGTGCACTACACCAGAATAAGGCCAATAATTTAAAACCTTAATGTACAAATGACATCTTGTTTACTCAATCCTAACAGAACTCAAGCTAACAGAACTCGCAACCTAACAGAACTCACAACTTAACAGAAGTAGCAACCTAACAGAAATAACCTAACACAACTAGCAGTCTAACACAACTAGCAGTCTAACACAACTCACAACCTAAAACAACTAACAACCTAACAGAACTCACAACCTAACTAGGGTGACCAGATTCCAATTCACCGGATGTGGGACAAAGACTATGTTTGTGTGGGACAATGTGGGACACCAATACATCGAGGTAGTCTAAAATAACATGGCATATAACAGACTGCAAATAAAAACGTGTGTATGCGTGTATATACAGTCATGCTCAAAACTTTACATACCCCTTCAACTTTTTCACATTTTGTCACCTTACAACCACAAACTTAAATGTATTTTATTGAAATTTTAAGTGATAGACCAACACAACTAGAGTTGCCACCCGTCCCATAAAATATGGAATCGTTCCGTATTTGTAAATTAAGTCACGTTCTGTATTGAACCGATACGGGACGCGCTTTGTTCCATATTTTTATCAAAGGGGTGAAATAAGGTTGAACTGAGACAGAACGATGTGCGTGAATCTGCTGCTTTCTCTCTCAGTCCCTCTGTCGTGTTTGAGCGTGTGCATACCTGTCAAGTTTTGGATTTAAAAATAAGGGAAATTTTCCGCTACGTGTTTTGAGCCATGCGATCAGCCCAACTGAGGTTCAGTATCCCTTACATTTTCAGACAGATTTACAAGAAATCTAAAATAACCACCTGTGAACCACTTACAATTAGATGATCATAATCTAAAAGGCCTACCTTTGTTGACACTGAAATGCTGTGGACATTCCTACATATGTAAGTCTTATAATACAGCCTTACATTATATTTACTACTAATAATAATAAAAATAATAATTCTAACAATAATATCTGTGGTTGGACGCTCTAGATTTTAGGCTGGTGTCAGGTTGTATAGAGCGCTTTATGTCAGACATTGGGATGGAGATTTTTGCAGACCTGGCAACCCTGCTGTTGGTAACGCACATGCGCACCCCATCGTCTAAGAAATCCTGCAAAGTGTGGAAAACATAAATGACTTGTTTTTAACAAACAATTAAACATACATTTATTAAATCAATAAAGTGCAAAAGTTTTCATCCTTCACTAAAAACGACTCTGATTCAATGAATTCAATAAAACTGACGTGCTCATGCGCGGTACAAATAGAAGCGAGCCTGCAGATCAGAAATGTTGAGCCCGCGGGAGAGCAGTGTTGAGCGCGCAGGAGAGAGATTTGTATACACTATTGAGTTCATGTGCGTGCAAAACTCTTCTTGCTCGCTCAAATCATTGCGCACGCGCGCTCAGAATTGTGGCACAAACATAACGCCATACCTGGGTGGCAGTTCTCGCGAGGTTAGTGACATTTCAGTTTGGAGAGGCACGGGAATTTTTTTTTTAAGTATAATACGGGAAATTTAGGGGAAAATACTAATACGGGATGACGCCGGGAAAAAGGGGTAAAATACGGTAGTTTCCCGGCCAAAACGGGAGACTTGACAGGTATGAGCATGTGTGTGTGTGTGTGAGTGATGGGTCGTTTACAAACGAAACGGCTCTTAGAGTCGACTCTTTGAAGTGAGTGATTAGCGCTGACTCGTGTCTGGGAGCCAGATTCGTTTCCCCCTGTTGAAGTCGCACGGGATTGGTCAGTTACACAATGTAACGTGGGGGTTGTCGCTATTAAAAAGTAAAGTTATTACGAAATAATCTGTAGACCATTGAATCCTAATAACACAAATATCATATATCTGTCGACAAAGTGAAATTAAAATCCATGGTTTTTTAGAAAAAGTGAATTTTGACCATAAATCTGCTATGAACCGGAAGTTCCAATTGCAAATAATTGTTGCACATGCACACACACAGAGAGAGAGAGAGAGAGAAGCTATAAAAAGACTCTCTGATGAAAACTCTCTTCATATGACAAAAAAATTACATAAGTTTAAATAAATAAATGCACATATAAAAAAACTAAATAAATAATTACACACAAAAAAAACTAATGAATAAATACATTTTGTCATGAACAAGGACATATGTAAATTTATAAGAGGAATCTATTTCTACACTTCCATACATAAAAAAATATTCGGATCACTTTTGTAATCCAAAACAGACAACAAAAATTCTTATCTTATTAAAATATATATTATCTTATTTTAAAAAATCACTGAAACATGGTCATCAGTATGGAAAGTGTTGGGGGATATGTGATTTTTCTTTTTGCATGATACATGTACTACTGCCTGTATTGTAACCATAATATACTTATTTTTGTTTATTCTGCACTATTCCTTTATTAATTAATGATCATTTTGTGATGTAGTGAAATGTGACCATGTTGCAGCCAGATACTTATATATTCTTATATAATTCTTTTCTCTTTGTTTTTGTTCTGTTCTTTCTGTAAAATGCAAAACTCTATAAATATATAATTTAGAAAAAAATTATTTTAGTTGACATTTCTACATTTATTTAATTTCATTCACTGTTGAATTGACATTATTTTATTATTAGCTTAAGCTAAGCAGCAAAAGAAGAAGAAGAAAATCTTTCGATTTGGAGCTGTAAGAGGTCTTTTTAAGTAAACCAACCTAGAAGAGCCCATCACTAGTGCGAGTCGTGACCAATGAAAGCATTGTCTGCATTGCTAAGATACATCTGAAAATGGTGTGCAATTAAAAAAAATAGCATCTACCGAAGGCAATTTTAGTCCGCTTTATAATGTTTCTATGACAGTGTAAATTTTTATTATATAGGTGCAACATTCAAGCCACACCCAACCCACAACAGAATCCCCCTCCCCCATATACACTCCAACTCCACCCCCTCCAACCCGGCCAGAGGTGTCCCTTATTTAAAAATCTGAAAGGTGGCAACCCTAAACACAACGTACCACATAATTGTGAAGTGGAATGAAAATGATACATGGTTTTCAAATTTTTGATCTAATAAAAATCTTAAAAGTGTGATGTGCAAAAGTATTCAACTCCTGTACTCTGATACCTCTAAACAAAATCCAGTGCAATCACTTGCCTTCAGAAGTCACTTAATTAGTTAATACCTGTGTGTTCAGCTGTGTGTAATTTAGTCTCTGTATAAATACATCTGTTCTGTGAAGGCCTCAGTGGTTTGTTAGAGAACACTATTGAATTGAACTGCAAACCTACCAAGACATGGCCGTCCACCTAAACTGACAGATCAAGCAAGGAGGGGTAATATATATAAGAGGGGAGTGTAATTTTGGCAAGTGTAATAGCATTGCCAAAATCATACTCCCCCCAAAAAAATCCCATATGAAGAAGCTACATTAAAATACTTTTGAGGTTAACATCTGCACACCTAGACATTTAACATATGTAGGGTTTTACACCCCACTTACACATAATCCTGTGTGGAGCCTGTTAGAACAGCATAGAAAAACAGGATACTGGACAAGCAAAAAATGTTGCTTTGAACATGTTGCCAGCACCACATCAAAAACCTGCAAGAAGCAACTTATTTTTCATTTAATTACACAAAAATAT
>BRDA01056461.1:0-14219 GCA_036984385.1 Crenuchus spilurus
TGCACTGATACATTATACAACACTTCCTCCTGTACTGTGCACTGATACATTATACAATACTTCCTCTTGTACTGTGCACTGATACATTATACAACTCTTCCTCCTGTACTGTGCACTGATATATTATACAACACTTCCTCCTGTACTGTGCACAAATACATTATACAACACTTCCTCCTGTACTGTGCACTGATACATTATACAACACTTCCTCCTGTACTGTGCACAAATACATTATACAACACTTCCTCCTGTACTGTGCACCAATACATTATACAACACTTCCTCCAGTACTGTGCACTGATACATTATACACAAATCACTGCACAGTTCTCAGGGTAAAATAACCAGCATACAGTACGATGTCTATGAGGATAACTCAGGACTTTAATGTCTTACTGCAGCAGCAGGTGACTGATCTAGATGGCTGGATGGGTGCCGGCCTCTACTCCAACAGCTGCGAATATTAGTCGTTAAACATGAACACCCATCCACCTGCATTGTAATCATACATGTCTTTCTATTTCCCATAGACTGACATTTATTTAATCACCAGAACTTCATTAGTTTTATAGTTATTCACAACCATTTTACATAAAGATTAAATATATTACTATATAGACAGACACTATTACTGTGTAGATGAATGAGTTGGTGTCCCAGTACATTTGTACAGGTCCTGTATTTGTCTTAATGGCCAATTTTTGTTCAAAGTTATTATTGTTTCCTGGTAAACGGACACTGAGTAGTATATCTAAGGAAGTCATCCTTTGCCATGTTCTTGTGATGCAGAAATGAGCAGAAGTCAGAGGCACAAAACTGCAATGGCTGTAGATGTAGGTTAACCCCTTCCTCATCTCCATCAGGTCAGACAGGGTCCTGCATCCTCAGCCTCCGAGAGAGCACCTTGTTGCCATGGTGACCACCTCCTGTTGGCAGGACGCGGTGAAATGAGTTTGAGAAAATCCCGTCTGCAGGCTGGTGTCACTTTGCTTTCTTTCCTTCGTCTTCAAAGGCCCATGGCAGCCATTAAGCAGACTCTTCAGACCCGGCCAGTGTGTGTTTGTGCAGACTTTGGCAGAGGTGATGAATTGTCAGGCTTTTGTAGCTCAAAGACAGAAGGAAAGTGCTGCACTGCTATTTGCTCTGAGTGTAATGAAGCGTACTGGTGTTTGTCTAAGTGAAGCGTTCGAATGCAAACGGCCCCGTAGCCTCGCTCCAAATAAGCGTGAGAATGCTTTTTCTTCTTTTGCTCGATGGACCAGAGCTCTCCTGATGGCTTAACAATATAAAGAATATTGATCTTCCTCTGTAATTTATGGCAAAGTGACTATGCTCCTTTGCACTCCATTTGCATGGGGATAAATAGAGATTTCCCAGCTTTCTTTCCTTTATGTGCACTGGATTATTCTGCTTTGTAGAATAAGCATTGCAATCTACATACAAACACAGGGTGGTTCTAGACATCACAGGAAAAAAAACAAAGTCATGTCAATCATCACTTTCATCACATCAATCAACATCTGTCTTTAAACTCTACACTAGTGTCAGTTTGGTGTTGATAGACTAGAGATATGATTATTTATACTTGATATAAAAATGATATTAACATGTCTGTGGAAGCCACACAGTTGAGCAGTAGCACTGCCCCCCAGTGGTCACAAACAGAAGTTCACAGCTGCTTTTTGTTGTAAGTAGTCATATATCAGCTTCATTTTGACCATCATATGTTCACTTTTACATAATTTTACATCTTTAATGCCCAAAGTCCTGCCTCTAAACTGTACACTAGCATTAGTTTGATGTTGATAGACACGTAAACAGAGATATAATAATTTAACTTTGATATAAAAATCATATTTACACATCTGTAATCATAGCTACACTGCCCCCAAATGCCCAAAAAAGCCCATAGCATGGACACATTATCTATTTTTGTGAAATACTTATTCATTTGAATAATCATTGTTAGTGAGTACACCAGAATTTATTTAAAGCCACCTCCAAACAGACCAAACCACACCCATTTAAAAACTCCCCTCCCCTTTTTGATTAGTTTTTTTTTTTTTTTATAACAAGTTCTTTCATTTAATTCTGTCTAAGAACACGTTCCTCAAACCCAAATCATGTTCAGGGCAAAGTGATAACCTCTGTTTTAGGATGTGAACAGTATTGGGCATCTGAGCACTGATGTATTTGGTTCAGCACGTAGAGCTGCTGTAGTTCATATTCAGACCCTCCAGCTGAAACCATCTGACCACAGCTTACAATCTAATGTTATAAAGTAATGATGGTAGAAATGTAATGACTGTAAGCTCTCTGCTGCTACTGAACACACTTGCCTTAAGGCATTGTGTCTAATCTTGAGCCAGAGGGTCATTCTGAGGCCAGATACATGCATCTAGGAGGGAAAAACAGCCATGAAATTAAAGAAACAACTCAGGTTAAGGCTGTGGACTATTCATGCTTTCACTTTACTTCTTCAAGTCTTCTTAAACATACAAGGAAACAGACCAGATTATACCAAATGTCAAAGAAACAAGATGTTTAGCTATGAAGAAATACAATAGTAATGCTTACTCACAGCATTAATTAACCATATTCATCAGATATACAGTCTTTATTTTGCCAATAAAGACCTTACTTAAAGTCTGGTGTTAGTGCAGATCTAAATCCATAACATATACAGTCATATCATAACATTATGGCCACCCCTGACAGATGTGTCGTGTCAGATGGATGTATAAATAAGTGAGAACACCAGTGAGTGTAAAACCATAATCATATGCACAGGATGTGATGTGACTGATGTACAAAAGGGCATGAAATGCCCTCAGAAATGACTGACTTTGTGTGATGTAGAGCCGCTGTAGTGAAGGTGTACTAAGAATGGACTTACGCTGTATTCTGAGTGCCTCATAAGGGCATAAGAGTGGTGGCCCACAGACCATTGATGCCAGCGACTTCAGTGAGTGATACAGAGCCACAGTGCACTAGTTAACCTCTATAATGGACAGGAAAGTGTCAGATGATTATTGAGCTAACAGTGGCTATTCCCAGCATCACATAGGTGGTCTTAATGACTTTGTATAGTCATAGTCCAGCTCTAGTGTTTACCTTGCAGTGTAATTGTATTCCACTCTATACTGTATACATGCAGGAGACGACAGTAAAGCTGTCTCTTGACTCTTGCCTTGACGTGTGGAGCTGAATAAAAGCTTCTGTTTTCCTTCTCGTGTTTGTTTGGAGGACAAAATGTCAAGGGCCTGTTTAAGGGAAGAAGACAAAAACATGCCTGAAGCTTCCTTCACTACACACAGTAATGCTGGTCATTAGATGCAGGAGAGGGATTTCTCCAGCCTGGATTTTGCCCAAACGACTACAGGGGGAAATACAGACCTGTGTAATATCTGACTACAACACAGCAGCTTCATTTCTGTTATTTTATCAGAAACAGCTTTTATACAAAGGCCATCAGAGCTGAGACTGATTTTAGTACAACAGTGTTTAAAATCTGCTTTAGCCAATCAACATGGCATTAAATTAACACGTTAACACAGTCTAACAACTAACAATGGCTGGAGAACAGCTCAGATACCAAACCTGTGAGCTAACTGAGTTCTTCTAACCTGCAGATCAAGAACTTCACTGAACCAAAGCTGTGTTCTAACTGGGTTCTTCTAATCTACAGATGAAGAACTTTATTGAACCAAACTTAGACTTAGACTTAGACTTAGACTTAGATAACCTTTATTGTCATTCCTTATACACGAGTGCATACACAACGAAATTTCGTTGCATGTCAGCTTTAGACAGAACTTACAGAAAAGAAAAATGTGTGGAGTTTAAGCGTATATACAAGAACAATATTGCAGCATAGATTATAAAAAGTAAAAAATAAAAAATGTAAGTATGAAATGTAAAAGTGTAGCAGCAGGAACATTTAAATATAAGTTATAGATATATGAATATAAATGTACCTACTACCATCTACGTATATACATACATATATTTTTGTTAGCAACAGAATACAGTAATGTGCTTTCTTTTAAACAATGTTGCACATATAAAATTTGGATGTGGGATACAAATTCAGATTTAAAATATGTAAAATAAATAAAAGTGATTTAAAATTTGGTGCACAGATGGCTTATGACTTAGAGTTAAAAAACTTGAGATAGACCAGTGGTTGTGAGTTTAAGAGTCGAATGGCATGGGGGGGAAAGCTGTTGCAGAACCTGGTGGTCCTGCATCGAATGCTTCTGAATCTTTTCCCCGAAGCCAGCCAGGAAAACAGTTCACAGTGAGGATGTGAGGGGTCACTGATGATGTTATGTGCCCGGGATATGCAGCGCACTGGTGCGAGGTCCTGGATGGAGGGAAGGGGAGACCCGATGATTTTCTCAGCCATCCTCACCACTTTCCTCACACTCTTCCAGTCTGAGGCACTGCAGCCTCCACACAGAGATACTGCTGATTAGTATGCTCTCTATGGTGCTTCTGTAGAAAGTGGTGAGGATGGGTGGGGGCAGGTGGGCTCTCCTCATTCTGCGCAGGAAATACAGGCGCTGCTGTGCCCTCTTCACCAGTGACGTGGTGTTCTCAGACCAGGTGAGACTGTTTGTGATGTGCACCCCTAGGAACTTCACGCTGCTGACCACCTCCACAGCCTTGTTGTTGATGCAGAGAGGAGCGTAGCTGGGCTGGTTCTTCCTGAAGTCGACAATGATCTCTTTTGTTTTATCAACGTTCAGGATCAAGTTGTTGCCACTGCACCAGCTCACCAACAGCTCGACCTCCTCTCTCTAGGCACAATCATCGTTGTCCTTGATGAGGCCTACCACAGTAGTGTCATCCGCGAACTTCGCGATGTGGTTGGTGGTAGACCTAGGAACACAGTCGTGTGTCATCAGGGTGAACAGCAAGGGGCTCAGTACACAACCTTGAGGTGATCCTGTGCTGAGGGTGATGACGCTGGAGGTGTTCTGTCCGACCCTTACTGACTGTGGTCTTTCGGTGAGGAAGTCTAGCAGCCAGTTCCGCAGGGGGTATTGAATCCAAGGGGTTCCAGTTTGTTTAACAGGTGCTGTGGAATTATGGTGTTAAACGCCGAACTGAAGTCCAGGAACAGCATCCGCACATGAGTATTCTTCTCCTCCAGGTGTGCAAGGCTCTGGTGAAGAGCAGAGGAGATGGCATCCTCAGTAGAGCGGTTTGGCCGGTAGGCAAACTGGAAGGAGTCGAAAGTTGGTGGAAGACTGGAGGTAATGTGCTTTTTGACCAGCCTCTCGAAGCACTTCATCATGGTTGATGTTAGTGCAATTGGCCGGTAGTCATTTAGGGATGCAACATGATGTTTTTTGGGCACGGGAATGACGACAGTGGATTTAAAACATGAAGGGACTATGGTTAGATGCAATGAGGTGTTGAAAATGTCTGTTAGGACATAAGCCAACTGGTCTGCACATTCCTTTAGCACCCGACCCGGTATGTTATCAGGGCCGGGGGCCTTCCATGTGTTGACTTTCCTCAGAGTCCCCCGTACATCAGCAATGTCTGTGTTCCAACTGAGTTATTCTAACCCACAGATAAAAAACTTCACTGAACCAAAGCTGTGTTCTAACTGGGTTCTTCTAAAATATAGCACAACTCCATAAAACCAAACCTGTGATCTTCTAAGTGGAACTTTCTAACCAATATATCTAGAACTTTACTGACCAAAAGCTGTGTGCTCACTGGGTTCTTCTAATCTACAGATGAAGAACTTTACTGAACCAAACATACGTTCCAAGTGGGCTCTTCTAACCCACAGAACAAGAACTTTACTGAATTGCTTTACAAACTTTTGACAGCACAATGGATCCCATTAATTGTCATTGGTTCAATCAGACACACTCACATAGAACATGATGGATCTGGCACATGAAGTTGTAGAACGTGTTGCAGTGAAAAGTTTAGATGAATACGTGAATGAATCCGGTCAGTGGGATGTGTTTGTCCGATCAGAAGACAGCTGTTTACATGACTTGTGTCCACAGTGCACTGCAGGTATGAAACATCTGTTCTAGAGCTGAACTTTAAGGCTCATCTTCTCTTTCTGATCCATCCTGAGATTTTATTCAAATGTACTAATATAGAGAGACAAGCTGCAGAGATGTTGGGATCTCTTGTTGAGTTTTAGTTGTAATAATATTCATTTTATCAGAAAAAACAATTTTTATAAAAACATTTTGCATTGAAATCTAGTAGTGCATCAAAAACAGTAAAAACGTCATATATTTTATATTTATTACACATAAAGAGACACATTTACCGTATTAATGCTGATCAGTGTGACTGACAGCTCAGATGATGATAATATGTGATGGTGATGGTGAGTAAATGACTATAAACAGTATAAATAGTGTGTATCTCAGAGCTACAGCTGCCACATTCCTAATATCAACACTCCTGAACCAGAGACAACATCAGAAGTGTCTTACTGGACTAAGCAGAACCAGAACTGGACTGTTACTCAGTGCTCCATTTGTAAATTACCTCATACACTCTAAAAATATGGTTCTTCAAGGGTTTTTTAGTAAAGGAAATGGTTCTATATAGAACCATGAACACTCAAAAAAAAAAAAAACCCAAAGGGTTCTCTGCATGGTGACAGGGATCTTCAGATTCTTGGGGAATGTGCTGTAGATAGTTCTACATAGAAACCTTTTGAAAATGGTTCTATATAGCACCTAAAGGGGTTCCTCTATTATTACAAGCTTGACATCATAACCCTTTTGGCAGTATAGAATAATTATATTGTGACATAATAATAATAATAATAATAATAATAATAATAATAATAATAATAATAATAATAATAATAATAATATAGAACCATTTTCATTTATAGTACATTTCTCATCAGTCAGAAGAACCTTTCACCATGGAAAGAACCTTTTATCTATGAGAAGGGTTCTTTGAGTGTTCATGATTCTATATAGAACCATTTTTTTCACTAAAGAACCCTTGAAGAACCAACTTTTTAAAGTCATGTGTGCAGGTTTCTGCAGTCTGTGATGGTACATTCAGACATAAAGGCTTGAAATATGTAAATTTTATATAATTAATATAAAATAAATGACATTTTTGAAAAGATATTTCACCTTTTAGAACTAAAACTTTGTTTTTAAAACAATCCCATTTGTGTAGAAACACTTGTATGGGATGTTACATCGCTCCATTTCTCAGAACAGTTAATATTTTTGAACCAGTTGAGAATAATAGATTTGTTTTTGTATTGAGTGTCCACAATAAGACTAAAATATGCATTTGCATCCTTTCAAAGACTCTGAATAGAGACACAAACACTGCTGGTTTACAGTTGTATGTTTAAAAGCTGAGAAAGGCTGAAATTAAAGGCTTTGTTTACTTTCCTCTGTTTGTGTTGGAGGACACAATGTCAAGAGCTTGTTTAAAAAGAAAAAAGACATAAAAACAATGTTTTAAGCTTTGACTGGATTCAGTAATCCTGATCATTAGATGCAGGTCCTTCCACTATGAGCATGTCGGATGCCCACTGCTCCCTGACTCCTGGGTTTCCGGCATTTTCCTGGACAGATGGGCTTTATTCTGTCGTTTTTGATCTCCATCCAGCTCGGCTCTTTGAGGCTGAGAGCATTGTGAATGAGAGCACGACTCCTAGATGAATAAATCGAGTGAAAAGCTTCCTTAAATCGGCTCCATGGCCCAGTTCAAATAAAGCCCATTTGCATGTGTTGGCAGAGGTGTGGGGTATTAGGGTTGTAATGTTATTGTGATTGCTGCAAGTTCACCTGTGAACACCTGTGTGCATAAGACAGTGAACAGCGTGACGAGCTGCCCTCTGTGGACCTGAATTTGGAGCAGAATCCATGCTGAGGATGAAGGTCGATGCTGGATTAAGGCATTGTTTGAGTCTGGATGCTGCTTTGTTTCATTTATCCAGTCTGAGAGACAGACTCACAAGCAATGTTAATACACAGCTGATATCACACTGCTGAACCTCAACAATCAACTTTTAAAACATCTGAAGCAAAGCAGCCATGTCCTGAAGAAGAGGAGAGGAGAGCACAACCTGGCCCCCCTTTGCAGCAATAACTGTAACAAAATGTTTCTGGTAACTGTTCTTTAACCATTCTTTGGTAGAACAACTTATGTGATTAGGGTTGTTGTCTTACTGCATGACCCACCTTCTCTTGAGATTCAGTTCATGGACAGATGTCCTGACATTTCCTTTAGAATTCTCTGATATAATTCAGAATTCATTGTTCCATCAATGATGACAAGCCGTCCTGGCCCAGATGCAGCAAAACAGGCCCAAACCTGATACTACCACCACCATGTTTCACAGATGAGATAAGGTTCTTATGCTGGAATGCAGTGTTTTCCTTTCTCCAAATAAACACTTTTCATTTAAACAAAAAGTTCTATTTTGGTCTCATCTGTCCACAAAACATTCTTCCAATAGTCTTCTGGCTTGTCCACATGACCTTTAGCAAACTGCAGATGAGCAGTAATGTTCTTTTTGGAGAGCAGTGACTTTCTCCTTACAACCCTGCCATGCACACCATTGTTGTTCAGTGTTCTCCTGATGATGGACTCATGAACATTAACATTAGCCAACGTGAGAGAGGCCTTCAGATGTTTAGAAGTTACCCTGGGGTCCTTTGTGACCTCGCTGACTATTACATGTCTTGCTCTTGGAGTGATCTTCATTGGTCGACCACTTCTGAGGAGGGTAACAATGGTCTTGAATTTCCATTTGAACACAATCTGTCTGACTGTGGATTGGTGGAGTTCAAACTCTTTAGAGATGGTTTTGTAATCTTTTCCAGCCTCATGAGCATCAACAAGCTTTTTTTCTGAGCTCCTCAGAATTCTCCTTTAGTTCGTGCCACAATACACTGCCACAAACATGTGATGTGAAGAGCAGACTTTGATAGATCCCTGTTCTTTAAATAAAACAGGATGCTCACTCACACCTGATTGTCATCCCATTGATGTAAAACACCTGACTCTAATTTCACCTTCAAATGAACTGCTAATCCTAGAGGTTCAAATACTTTTGCCTCTCACAAATATGTCATATTGGATCTTTTTCCTCAATAAATAAATGAGCAAGTATAATATTTGTGTCTCATTTGTTTAACTGTGTTCTCTTTATCTACTTTTAGGACTTGTGAACATCTGATGATGTTTTAGGTCACATTTATGCAGAAATATAGAACATTCTAAAGGGTTCACAAACTTTCAAGCATCACTATAAATGTAATCGTTGTTTATGGACTAATATCTCCTTTTCTAGAGCAACTTTTGTATAGAAGTTGTGACCTCTAATGGTAGAGGATGATCTCTCTCTGGCAGTCAGCTGTTGTGTCTCTGCCAAAACTCTGTGACCCTCTGACCTGATCTCCAGTAGTTGTACAATAAAGTCAAACAAAACCACAGCAGCACTCCCTGATCAACACAGCGATTCTATTTGCTTTCAGCTTGTTGTGAAAGCTTGGGGTGAGGTTACGGTAGCAGCAGGGTGTTTTGTGCCTCGAGAGGGTCCAGCTAATCAATTAGTGCATCACTGAGATGACTCAAGCTGCAACGGCGGCCTTACATAACTGTTTAATCTCATTCACTTCTTGTCCAAGAGCAGAATGGTTCTGGTTGCACAGTTTTCTGAGAAGTCAAAGGTTTTCTGGAGCGTTCGCTCTTCCACGAAGCTTTTGAGAGAATGTTTCTATACTCCGGGCTTCTCCTTTCATTTGCTGAAGAGTTTAATTAGATTCCACAGAGGATCCAAACAAATCTCCCCGTTCTCTCCCCAATTCATTTCTCCGCTCTATTCAGAGATCTCCAGCAGACTCATATGCTGAGCTCGCCAAATCCAGAACATTAACAGAATATATTTGTGAGCCCGGCAGCCAAACGTCTTGCATAGAGATTAATGATTCAGTCTCTGCTTAATCGTGGATAAGCAAATTGTGATATTAGTGAAATATCAGTGATTACGTCTGTGCTGCTAATAGATTTTGACAATGGCAGCGTTACAGTATTTATCCCACTATTATTTCCTCATTAATAGCTTTAGACTGAATGTGGAGGATTTGGGATGTCAAGTTATTTGCACTTTAGTTCATGATTATGCACCAATCAGCTCCACTGAGAACACAGGTGCACTTTGTAGTTCTACAGCTACAGACTGTAGTCCATGTTTCTCTGTGAACTTTATGTTCTTCAATCGTCAGCTGGTGGATCAATCTCAGTGACACTGATGTGGTGGTGGTGTGTTAGTGTGTGTTTTTTTGGTAACACTTTATAATAACTTTCATTAATAAGCCATTAACTAATGATTAATAACTGAACAAATCATTAGTTCATGAGAATTTGAACATTAACACATGTTTATAAATGATGGTTCATGTAGTTACTAATGATTGTATTCATTTTTGCAAATGTTAACAAATCATTAGTGAAACATTAAATCATTTGTTAATGAAATTCTCATGAACTAATGATTTGTTCACAGTTATTAATCATTAGTTAATGGCTTATTAATGCAAGTTATAAAGTGTCACTGTTTTTTTAAATAATAATGTTATGGGTGATCATACAGTGTCAGAAACCACATAATCAAGTCTGTCAAAGATTACTAATCATCTCAACGGTTATAAGCAAGCCCTTAAGGATGTCCAGAAACTCCAGCATCTCCTCTACATATTCATAGCTTCATGACTTTTTTCTTCTCTAAGCTCCGCCCAAAAGGGAGGAGTCATGTGAAAGCTGAAAGGGTCATTTCAGACTATTTTGTGCTGCTGATTAAATAAACCAGGTGCCATGTTGATTTTTGCTGATGTTTGAGTCCCCAGCTCTCTGCTGAAGGTGCCCTCTTGTGGTACAAATATGAAGCTACATAAAGTCTCTTTACTGCTGTGCAGCCTGAAATAAATTATTTCTGGGACTAAAACTCTAAAAACTCCTGCATTTTAGTTTTGAGCAGTAAATTATAAGCTTGTGGTGTTATTTTACACATCATAGAAGACATTTTCTGATCATATGAAGACATAAAAATGCTAAATATGATACTTTACTATCATATATATATGTATCATATATAAATATTATACACATTATGAGTTCTACCCAATACAGTGGAGTTTTAAGGGGTTAATTGAATAACATTGATTATTTTGGTGGATTTACTAGGCAGCTGTTGAACAGTCCGTTCCTGCGGTTGATGTGCTGCATTGGTCTGGTGCAACCGTACAACACAATGAATCCCATTCATTTTGGGAAGCGTTGGTTCTGTCAGATGCACTTATTCGCTGCATGATGTTTCTGATTCATTAGGTTTATGTAAATGAGATGCTTCTATCCAATCAGAAGACATCTGGTGTTTGTATGGTTGCACTGCAGTCTCAGGTTTCCTCCTTTTTTCCTCCAAATTACAGAGACTAGTATTAAAGCAGAAAGGCATGGAGGCACAATGGTGGGCTTTGAATAATATTAATATATATTAATATAATTTTGTAAAAATGATTTTGTTGGTATACAACCCTTTCATGTTCATTAAAACTACAGTATTTTTATATCTAATTCATAATGAATCTGCTAATTATTCAGAAGTAATGTTCGGAATAAGATTTGTTAAATTCTTGCCGTTCATTGTAAAATTGCAGTGATCTGCTGTGATGGTCAGTTTGATGAAGGCCTTTGTGGGTTTTTATAGCTCTGAGCATCTGCTGATGTTATTGTTTGTCGCTCTTTACGTTCCCCTGTTCTACACAGCCGTCTTAAAGAACAATACTTAAGACTTCATCATTTATTCATTAATGGCAATGTCTGTCCGTTAATAATTCAGGAGCGCACTGTTTTGCCTATCTCAGTCATGCAGACGTAAACCCTGAACCGTGTCCAGGCATCCCGGAGATACAAACATAAAAAACACAGCAGCTCAAAGCCAGAAGTTCTGCTATTTTTGGATCGTGTGCATTAAGTAATGCTCGTATGCTTTGCTGTTGAGTAATTGTGCTCTAAATCATCGGCTTAAGAGACAGATGTGTCTGTACACTTCAAACAGTGAGTGATGTAAAACGCTGTAGAGTGGCTGTGAGTGGGTCATTTATTTGTTACTTTTTGGAGCTGACGTCTGATAGTGGATGTCATAGACTTGAGTTAGTGATTCATTTGTCTGTGTAAAAGATGAAATAAAACAAACATGAATAAAAAATGTTTGGCCTCTGATGTGGTCGCTAATGTGTAACTAGGTTGTTGCCATCGTCTCTGTCCCAGCTGATGGTTGCTTTGCACAGATGTTATACACAATGGGTATCCAGCCTTAGCGAAAACCTTGTGGGTTTAACAGGTTTACAGGCAAACCCCACATGGCCAGCGCACAGTCAGGAAAGTCTCTGACCTCAGAGAAAAGAGCCCAGTGCTAGAGACTGTTTAAACAGTCAGGACTGATAACCTTAGAGAAATAACAGCGGTTACTGGCAGAGTCAGACCTGCGCAGGCAAAGACAATGACTCCACTCCTAAAAGCAATGGACTCCACTGCAAATACAACAGACTCCACCACAAATGCACCACTCCACCACATAGATACTGACCCCTCCTCAAAACTCACCAGACTCCACCCTCAATACACTGGTTCTACCTTAAACATAATGGACTCCATCCCAAACACACTGCAAAATGACCTAAAATAAACTCTCTACACGAGAGCAGACAGTAAAGTCTAGTGCATGCATTAACTGTGCCAGTGGGGTTAGGTACAGCCTTAATCACTGGTCAAGCTTGATCTGTGATTAAAAGCTTACTGAAGTGATATTTTTGGGAAGTCTTACTTTTGCAGCTTTTGGAGGTTTTGTGGCCTTAATTCAGCCAAACACTGATGAAGGGAGGAGCCTTTCTGATTAGGTAGTGAATGTTTAGAGATGTTAAAATATGGTTAAAGGAAATAAACAGAACTCTGTGTCATCCTGCATACACATCCTACGTCTGTACTAGATTACTCTCCAATGGTACAGACAAACTTTAAGGATCTAGATAGCTCCCAAGCCACATTTTAGTGTCCAATGTGACATAAGGCTCGTAGCTCCAGTGTAAAACGTAAAGAAGCAAACTTCGGATGCTAAACGCTGACAGTTTGAGATGAGAAATGTACACATTTTCTTTTTCTCCATTCTGTCCCTTCACGCTGAGCCACTTAACTATCGCCTGCTTGTCAAACGCGGGCTTTAAGAGTGGCTAATCACTCTGGCGTGCTGTTCAGCAAGTGCACGAGTGGCAGAAGTGTAGGCTGAATGAATGTCATGCAAACTGTGCATGTAGACCCAACATATGTTGTTGGAGAGCGAGTCTTTTATGCCTTTGACACTGCTGTATTTTTCTATAGGCTGACTGATATGCCTTGATATTTAGGTTTATGTGGAGAAAGAAATGAGGTTGGGTTGTGTAAATAAGGTCATGTATGTTGTGTTAACATACACAAAACATATAAAACACTATGATCTTTCTTCAGGGAGACAAAGAGACAAACACTGTGGCTGTCATATGGAAACCATACATTTATTTATTGTGTGTTTGTACATTTTTCAACACAGCAGCTGGTGTGAACATTTCGTGGTGGATGCACCATCAGAAGGGCTCTAAAACTGCTTAAAATGTAATCTTGTTATATTAATCATTGTCTATGTTGTCCATTAAAAAAATTGTAATTTGTTTTCATATATCAAAGTAAAAATGTTCCCCATGACAGTGTTTCATGTCTTAACATCACCAATATGACAATTATTTTGCACTTTAACATACTGTCTACTGGAGACACACAAAACACATCAAATCAAATACAAACCGGATTCCAAAAAAGTTGGGACACTAAACAAATTGTGAATAAAAACTGAATGCAATAATGTGGAGGTGCCAACATCTAATATTTTATTCAGAATAGAACATAGATGACAGATCAAAAGTTTAATCTGAGTAAATGTAACATTTTAAAGTAGAAATATGTTGATTAAAAATTTCACAGTGTCATCAAATCCCAAAAAAGTTGGGACAAGTAGCAATAAGTGGCTGGAAAAAGGAAATTGAGCATATAACGAACAGTTGGAAGACCAATTAATACTAATTAGGTCAATTGACAACATGATTGGGTATAAAAAGAGCTTCTCAGAGTGTCCGTGTCTCTCTGAAGCCAAGATG
>BRDA01056463.1:0-16256 GCA_036984385.1 Crenuchus spilurus
CCTGGTTAAGAAGTGTTCTTTGGCTTTTAATAAATTCTTTTTTAAGAAAAATAATATTAGGACAAAAATACAAAAAATAGAAAAATCTAAGCTTTAATTCAAGTGCCTTTATTTACTGGGGAAAATCACACATTAAGAAATAAATCTTTTGAATGAAATCATATGTGCCACAATTATTCTCACCCCTGGTTTTAGTACTTTGTACAACCTCCTTTTGCCAACAAGACAGCACTTAATCTTCTCCTATAACTCTTCACAGGATGGGAGAATACACTGTAAAAAATATCTGTGTTGTTTCAACTTAAAAAAGTTAGTGTCCATGCTGCCTTAAAATTTTAAGTTAGGTAAACTCAGGAAGGGTAGTTAGTAAACATATAAACATGAAATATTGAGTTATCACAGCAAATTCAGTGCTTGATAGTCATACCAACTACAATATTTAAGTTAGGTTAACAACAGGGCAAGTTCATTTTTTACAGTGTACAGGAAGAGGCATCTTTGACCATTCCTCTTTGCACAACCTATCTAAATTGTCCAGGGTCCTGGGTCTTCTCCTATGCACCCTCCTCTTCAGCTCACCCCACAGGTTTTCTATTGGCTTGAGGTCTGGGGACTGAGATGGCCATGATAGGAGCTTGGTTCTATCATAGGAGTTTGATATAACCATTTTTGAGTAGATTTGGCCACATGTTTAAGGTCATTATCTTGCTGAAAGACCCAGTGATGACCCATCTTCAGCTTTCGGGCAGAGGCCACCAGATTCTGATTCAAAATGTCCTGATATTTCAAAGAGTTCATGATCCCATGTATCCTTACAAGGTTCCCAGGTCCTTTGGAGTAGAAACAGGCCCACAGCAACACCAATCCTCCCTCATACTTAACAGTGGGCATGAGGTGCTTTTCTGCGTACTCATCCTTAGTGTTATGCTTAGAGTGTTTGTTGCCAAACAGCTCTATTTTGGTCTCATCTGACCAAAGCACACAGTCCCAGTTAAAATCCCAATACCACTTGGCAAATTCCACCCGTTTACGCTTATGAGTCTAACTCAGAAAAGGCTTTATCCATGCTTGCCTCCCAAACAGCTTGTTGGCATGTAGTTAGTTTATGTAGATAGCCTGATGGTTGTTTGGGAGACCTCATAACCCCAAGATGCTGCCATTTGATTAAATTCTCTTACAGTGAGCTTTGGAGAACTTTTTACTTCTCTTACCATCCTTTTCACTGTGCATGGTGGCAAGATACACTTGTGTCCCCTTCCAGGCTTGTTTGTCACAGTTCCAGATGTTTTGAACATTTTGATGATTGCTCTGACTGTAGATAAGGGCATCTGCAGGTGAGTGGCTATTTTCTTGTAGTCATTGCCTGATTTATGAAGGTCGACACACATCTGTCTTACTTGAATAGTGTGTTCTCTTGTCTTTCCCATGTTTAAGAGTGAGTAAAAGAAATAGGCCTTTATGTGATGCCATATTTATACCCCAGGGAAACAGGAAATTATTAATTACTAATTAAAGGTTCCTAGATACTTTGATCCACTTTATAAACTACAATAGAAATGACAAAAATTGTTCAAATACATTTATTTCCAAGAAATTGTTAAGGGTGCCAATAATTGTGGAACATGTCATTTTATGGGAAATAATTATTTCTCAGTCAGGATTTTTTCACTTGAGTAGAAGGTTGCTTTTTACTAAACATTTTTAGAGTGAGATTACTTTTCTGCAATAAGAAATGTATTTATTTTAAGGCTTTTAACACATTTTAACTAAGGGTGTCAATAATTATGGAGGGCACTGTATATATATATATATATATATATATATATATATAGTTATACCATCTTGTATTAAAAAATAGTGTGTGTATTTTTTCTGTATTTTTCAACTTCATAACAAAGCCATCAGGATATATCAGCTTGACCACATTCTCTACATTATTTTAAAAGATGTAACAAATGCATGATTTAATACAGACATAAATAAGAAGCAGCTCTTAAAAAAAGGACAAGTTTTATTGTATTAAGGCAACATTTACAGCAGTTTTTCTTTAATCATAGAAACACTGAATAATTACTTTTAAAATGAATAAAGCACAGCATTAATAATTCTATGGCATAAGGTTCACTGTATGAGTTCTATAAAGTCACAGTCAGGAATCACAGTGAGTCACTTTGCTGTCACAGACAACTTCTGCTGACTCTCCATCAGGACTTTTCTTTCTTAGTTTCTCTAAATGTTGAGCAACAGCAAACTGCTATTTTGTTACAATTAAATTGGCCTGTTTTACAAACTACTATCCATAGCTTCAGTAGCTAGCTCGGACCATGAGGGGTAATTTGTTCACATCACTCACCACCACACTCTTCACAACTTCTGTAACTGATATAAAGTTTAGAAAACACACAAACAAGCACCATTGTATGAGAAACATCATATTACACTGTAAATCAGCACAGTGAAATCTTTGAGACCTTTTAGCTTGCCCTGCTGAAGAGCACTTGTTGGATGTTTTGGCCTCTCTGGTCTGCTGAGGTGATTGTAACAAACAGAAGACTAAGCTCCTCTAAAAGATGCTAGCTTCATCATCATGACAGGCTCCTGAAACAAGCACCACGTTGTCCAGTCCAATTTCTCCAGCGACCAACATTCCACGCGTCCCCTCAAAAATAATCTAATGGAACAAAAAGCAGAAGATACTTAATCATGAAACTCTCACACTGTAGCTGTTACGTTAGGGTGGAGAAAAGACAGTAGTCAAAACTGCATTTGTTGAGTCCAAATTCTAGACATAGTCTTAATCCTAGTCTTAAGTGTCTGGAGAACAAACAGAATCAAGCCCGTCAGAATCTATTTTTATTGAGAACAAACCTGAACTAGTTGTTTTTTTTTTTACACATTTATTTGTCTTTTATATCATGAGTTACATACAAAACCTGAGGAAAAGCAGAATGGTGTACAGCTAAACTGGTTCCCACATCAGGCAGGTGCTACATGGTCAGTAAGGTGCAATGGTTTCTGCTAGGTGGCTGCTTTGGTGTTACAAGGTGGTTACGAAAATCTTCCAGGTGGTTGCCATGGTGTTGATAAATGTTTGTTATTTTCTTGCAATGGTGTTGCTAAGTCATAGCTATGGTATCCAGTTGGTTGCTGTGGTTTCTCATGTATTTGCTATGGTGTCCCAGGTGGCTGCAATGAAATGGTTAAGTGGTTGCTAATGTATACAAGGTAGTTGCTATGGTGTTGCTTGGTGGTATGGTATCTCAGGTGGTTGCTATGGTATTGCATGGGTATGGTATCTCATGTGGTTGCTATGGTGTTGTAAATGGCTGTTAGGTGATTGCTCTGTTATTGCTGTATTACAGGTTGGTTGCTATGGATTTGCTAAGTTGTGGCTGCTAAGGTATTCGAGGTGGTGGCTATGATGTTGCTTGGTGGTATGGTATCCCAGGTGGCTGCTAAAGTATCCGAGGTGGTGGCTATGATGTTGCTGGGTGGTATGGTATCCCAGGTGGTTGCAATGGTGTTGCTAGGTGGTTGCTTTGGTATCTCAGATGGTTGTTATGATGTTGCTAAGTGGTTGCTAGCTGGTTGCTGTGGTGTTGCTCAGTTGACATAGTGCTACAGAGTGGTGAGGTGATTACTAAGGTATTTCGAGGGTTGCCATAATGTAGCTTACTGGTATGACATTTCAGGTGATTACCACGATGTTGCTAATGGTTGCCAGGTTGTTGCTAGGTGGTTAATAGGCAGATGCTGTGGTTTGCCAAGTGATCACTATTGTGTCTCAGGTGGTTGCTCGGGTATTGCCCAGTCATTGCTGTGAAACCCTGTGTGGCTGGTTGGGTGTTACATTGTATTTGTATCATTACATTTGAAGGGTGCCAAAACTATGGGGAAAAAAATTCTGGAAATATCTACAGAAACTTCATTCAAACAAAAGTTGCATACAAGCTCACATTACATAATCAGCCAAAATAATCTAGACTTGTAACAGTGTTAATATCTCAAAAAAATTTGTGATGAGATATGTGGTGAAAATTCAGTAGAAAAAAAATTAAGAAAATATGAATATATGAGAAAAATATAAATTGAATATCAATATATGTAGTTGTGCATTGCAAACCATAAGTAACCTTTGATATTATAAAATAAACTTGCAGTTCATAAAATTTAAATGTTATATATTTACATATAATTAATTCAGAATAAATTGAGTTCAGTTAATTCATTAATTTAATAGATACATTTGATATATTTTTTACAATTTCATAGTTAAATTATAATCTATTTAATTTTAAAACATATTTGTGTCAATGCAGATCATTCAGGTAGTGAAACTAACCCACTCCCTGAACTCAGTTCCATCTGCTGAATTTGCTGAAATCTATCCTAGGACTCATCGTTCTGGCTAGTAGTTCCTCACCGCCTCAGGTGCTCTGTCAGCCCAGCTGATTGTGATGTTATCTGTCTGCCAGCCACCACCACGGCTGTGTCTCTTCTGCCACAGGGAGTAGTCACGGTTGTCTAGCATCACTCGCAGGGATCCCACCTGTGGACCCACGATACGGAAGCTGAACTTCAGACAGAAAATTCCCTGCTGCACACGGTCATTGAGAAGGAGCCTCAGTCTGGCACGTTCCCTCAGGTTCCCTACTAACCCACTGAGGGCCATGTAGTACTGCAGTCCTGAAGAAGTCACACATAAAGTATCAACAGTTAAATGTTTACAGAAATGACTGTATGATAAAAAAACTGCATGAAATAGTTTTACAATAATAATTTATTATTAATATTCTTGAAACAAGTCTTGCAGAAGGAATGGTCATTTACATTGAGATTAATACACATTTTTGACAGTATTTGACTTAGTTAAATGACCTTTAAATAAATTGGGAAAGTAAAATTGGGCTTGTAAATGGCTCTACATGGAACCAAAAAAGGTTATTTTCAAAAAGATTCTCAGAAAGGTTCTACAAAGGACAACATGCATGTTTTTCATCATAGAAAAGAACCACTTCACAGTACAAAGGACGGTCTTCCATATAACCATTGAAAACGCTCTTTTTGAAAGGACTGGTTCACTCAAAACCTATTTGCATATTTATCCACAGTTGTTTCTGTCAAATTATATCAGCCAATGTTGATGGTGGGCAGCCATGGGATGGTGGTTCAGCATCTTGTCTTGTGACTGGAAGGTTGTCGGTTCTACAACTCTACAGACATCCACTTCAGACAGCAGCAGGCCTTTTCTTATGTTAGCTGTTATGACCCGCCCCTGTCTGGGGTGGAGGCAGTCAAACTAATAATGACATGGAAGGTGTGGGTACATCATTTAAAACTTTGGAAACTAGAATCTGAATCTAGGCCAAAAGAGTGTAGGCACGTCATAATCCCTATGTGGAAGATAGAACACTGTTATAGGGAACATCATTTGTGATGGTAGTAAATGATACTACCTCATGTGGGTTTGCTCATTATAGTGCGACAACAAATTCTGTCACATAAAAACTATAAACAACGCACTGCATTATGGGTATCCAATGTCTGCCAGGGTTTGTCGGTTGTACACTATGTTTGTGGTGCAATGTGGGATTATTTGAGTGCATTTTTTGGTCGACACTACAAAAGTACAGAATCCCAAAATGTTGCACTATATTTGAAATAGTGCACAGTGTATGACACACTGATACTTTGTCTCTAACACACTGACTAGTCTGTTAGACCTTAATTAGGATCTGAATGTCTGAATGTTGCTTGAAGAGTTTGTAGCTTTTAATGTTAGCAACATTAAACTCACATCTCCAGCGAAGCCTAAAGGACTAAAATTTGGAATCCAAACACGTCTTGGCTGATCAACTACATTGGAGATGAGATGAAAATGATGCAAATGTTACTTTGAGTCAACTTTTAAGAGTGAAAAGTGAAACACTCATTTAGTTCAGGGGATCAAGCTGCAGCCACAAAACCAGTTGCCTAAGCAGAATTTAAGACCTGAAGTCTTCAAGACCATCAAAATAATTCATTCTGCATTGAGACTCTGACAGGTACACATGCAATTACTATTCAGTACCATTCTCATGGTAGTGCACAGTCCAGTCCAGATCCTCGTCCTTGTCCTGCACCCACTCACATGCTCCTGAATCAAAGTTGCAGTCTGTCAGGAACCCTGCTCAAGAAGATATGTACACATGTTATTGTACGATACAAATCGACTCTGATTCTGTATTAAAATGACACTGGTGATGCTGAAAAGTGTCTTACTTTCCTGTAGAGGAGCTGCATTGATCTCCTTAAACTCTACTGGACCATAGAAAGGCTCATCGGGAACTGTGAAATGGGACAATATAGTACATAAGCACTGTAAGCAATGAGCTCATAGTGAAAGGTATCTGAGAAATGCATTGAAGAACTACCCCTGATTAGTTTGCAAGTGCTTCCACATAAAAGTACATAGAAGAGCTTTGACTCTGCGAGTGGCTACTTGCCCATGTGTCAGCTACCCCTTTCATTTCACCAGTGGGATACCTGAGACTCAAGCATGTCTGTTCTCTCACACAACCAGGTGTAGCCAAGTACAGCTAAGTGAAAAAACGCTGGCAGGAGGCCTTTGTTAGCAGTGCATCTGAATCCTGATGACAGAGACTTTTCTCAGCCTCTGGTCTGTCTACCCAACAGCTGTTCTAGAGGACAATAATATAAGGCTGCCATCTGGCCTTCCTCCCCCTGGTGGGGGTGTGGGGAAAGTCACGTCTTGGGGTGCTCCTTCACCTGAGGAGTGGAATTTCCCCCCCTGCGGCTGATGGATGTCTCAGACCTGTCTCCTCTTGCTTACAGAGACCAATGTTGGCTTTAAAACAAACAACCTGGAGTGGTAGAGTCTCACTGAAAATCTCTCAGGCATCAACATAATGGAGGCTAAAATATTTACCATTCTAATACACTAGCCATTAGGATCATGCTAAACTGGATATTTATGTACCCAAAATTATTAAATTCTATGAAATACACTGACTGTATTGCACTGGCAGAGTATAGAAAACATGCAACAAGGCAGCTATGATGCACATTGTCCTATTTTCATGGACATGTCTGTAGTTAGCATTCACTATTATAAACCACGCAAATTCAAAGTGATGGAAGCTTGATTTATGCTTATGCAATGTTCACTGAATGAGTTTAAGCTTAATGTTAGTAACATCAGTCTTGTAGTACAATGTTTGTTCACTCAAACATTCTTTCAAGGATGCAGGAAAACCACCTTGTCAAATCCACAGATCCTAAATGGAACAAAAAAGGCTCTAGTTAGGACTGGAACAGGTTCTAAAGAGACTTATCCTAATACTTAGATTAGCTGGTAATCTACTTTCAGAGAGGATGTTTGAATGACACCACAGCAGGTCTGAAAAGGTCCAATTTGGTCTTCTTTGACAGGATGACTGATTGATATAGCCACCCCTTGGCTTTCCCATGGCTGTTTCGCTAAAGTCTTTTGTGGGCTTGACCTCATGGTCAGGATGTTTTCTCATGCTTGCCTTTACTTGCAGTGAAGTTTAGAGTTTCCCATTATGCGGAAGAAATATAGGGAAGTGCCATTACCCACACAAAAGTGAAAACAGTGATCACAAGCCTGAGAACACAATTGACGATTCAGGATCACCTACATTCAACTAATTTATTAAATTCACCTCTAATCCTCAAACCAACCCTAACCTTAACCTTGCTCTTAACCCCAATCCTGGTCCATACCATATCTCCTAATATTAAATCTGAGATTCAGAAGAAATACTGATCAGTCACAACATGAATGCCAGTCACAGATTGAACACTGAATGCCTTATAAAAATAGTGAAGGTTTGAGAAAACAATCTTTTCAGAACATTCAGTTCTTGTAGATCTGTTGGATGTGAGAGAAATTAGCATCCAGATCTCGGTAACTTTAACAAAAGCTAAATAGATATAGCCAGACAACTCTTTGAGGCATCTCCGAAGCACCAAGGCTTGTAAGGTGCTTCCAGTCAGCAGTGTTTGGTATTTAGTAACAGTGGCCTCCAAATTTCCTATTTAACATTGGATTTAGCATTCGTAGGATGTGCTCGAAAAGCAAGTATAATTTGTGGTAGTTCCATGTCACAACTTTGACTTGAAGGATCTGCTGCCAACATCTTGATGCCAGATACCACAGAATACCTTCAGAAGTCTCGTAGAAGCCATGACTTAGTGGGCCAGAGCTGTTTTGGTAGCACATAGAGTACCAAGAGCATAGTAGTAAATTGGTTAAAGCTGATTGGTCTAGTTGCTTTGCACAACTACTGTATATTGTTTAAAATTTATCATCATCACCATCATCATCATCTTCAACATATTTGCATCATCTTTTACAGTGCATCTTGTCATGCAATTTTGAGGTATCAAGGATGATACAAATACACTGCAACACCCAGGTTCCACAGCCACAAGTCGGCAACATACTGAGCAACCACCTCAGAAACCATAGCAAACATATAGTAACAGCCTAGCAAGCAAGTAGCAACCATATAGTAACATCCTAGCAGCCATTAGCAACAGCCTAGCAACAGCCTAGTGTGACGGTTCCTATTTTGTGGCACCAATGTCGCCTCTGGGGTCCGTCCCACCCAAGGAATCAACTGCACACTTGGTGCATAACAAGTAGTTTATTCTGCAATGAGTCCAGCATCCACACAGATTAGTTCAGTATGGTCAAATGACCAGCCCACAGCAGGGATATCTCAGTCTGCTGCAGGTCTCCCAGCATTCACTCCCTTTTATAGGAAGGAGCTGGCAGCATCTGACAATAGGTGGTGCTGAACTCATTTGCCGGAATTTCACTGAACTTTATGTATACATACTCTATATAGCACGTTTTTTAACACTGTTACACTAGCAACCACATAGCAACAACTTAGTAACCATGTAGCTACAACCATTTGTCAGCTTAGTAACCACTTAGCAACAGACTAGCAACCAATTAGCAACTGCCTAGCAACCACTTAGCAAAAGGCTAGCAACCAATGCACGTGCAAAGCAACAGCTTATCCATCATTAGCAACCACATATCAACCACTTTAGCTGTGCCACCTCTCAGTGTTTCCTTCTGGAAAGGCACTTTTTAGTTAATAATGTAAACATTTATAAATAATCTGTAGGATATTAAAATACAGTGGAATTAAGATTATATATGAGGAGTCACTGTGATTAAATAGGAACATTAACACAGTGAGTACTGGTGAGCTATGAGCTTTAAATCATTTGTGGTTTGGTGACACTTTGTTATAATAATATTTGTCTAGTCACTGAGTTTGAACCATAAAACTCCGACCATAGGTCGTTAGTTGATTAAGAGGTAGGCCTTAGAAGGTCAGAAACGGTCAGGAGAGAAACATTAGCTGCTAATGTTATTAAACATATTTCCTGCTTGCAGCCTTTGGCTGTAACACTGCTCAGCTTTAATCCATAGCTGGCTGTGATGGTGCATGTAGTGGCAAGTCCTTGACATTGTAGACTAGACATCCCAGGTGACCTTTTACAACAGGCAGAGCCTCAAAGCTAGAATTTCCCAGTGTTCATTTTTTTTTCATGACACCAAAGCTAGTAGACCTGTTGTTCTTTTGTCTTGTAAATCAGATATCTGTCTACTGGCAGGTGCTGTTTTGGTACTTAATGTGATCAAAATCTTGACATACATGACAATACCCAATCACAGACCATTATTTTAATGTGCCTTACTTTAGGGTTAGGCAAAATTTCATTCAAACACATGTGTCAGACAGAAATCCAATAGTGTGTTGCTGCTAAACCTGCAACAGATATCAGACTATCCATCTATGTGTGAATGGAGCATGTGAGTCCAGTGGTTCCCAAACGTTGTCCCTTTTCTTGCACACAGGAAAGGCTTTTTAACCCTTTCATGCATGAATATATCATGATTTCCCTCCCAAATGATTTTATCCACCTTTCAATCTGATTAACATATGTCAGTCATTTTTGTTTACCATGTGTTTTGTTGCGCTTGCAGTTACTAACCAACAGTGGGGCATGACAAGAGAAAGAAGCTGTCATGCAATTCTAACATTAAAACCAATACATATAGAATATAATGACATTAACTGTCTATCATGCATGAACGGGTTAATTAACTGATTGATAATTTGTATCTGTTCTGATGGGAACATCGGTAAAATGTGCAGATCAGAGGAGCTTCCAGGACATGGGTTGGGAAACACTGTACAACAGCTATATAGCTAGTCAAGCTGTCAAGCTGTCAAGCTGTCAAGCTGCAGTAAATCATTTAACCCTGTTTATAAGTCCCTGAAGGAACTATGTATTATCATATTGCAGATCTGGAAATAGTCTTTTCACCTATATTTTGGTTGGAAGTGGCTCAAAATGCATGACGTAACTTTCACTTTAGACATTTAACAGACATGCCTTCAAGCTTGGCCAAACATTTCATGCTAAATTGAGCTTAAACTGATGTCACTTATTAAAATGTGTCCCTGATATTTTCAAACATCAAGAAAGGTCAGTGTCCTGTGCTGACCTGAATATGTTGAGCAAGACTAGCCTAGCTAGCATATTAACACATTTGCAGCTTTACTTATTTTTAACCCACATCAGTGAACCAAGGGTACTAAAACTGAGTATGTTCTGCTTCTGTGCTTCTGTTGAAGCATGGCTGTAATGATTTGATTGCATTCAGTAACAATAGCTGAATATTTGGATTATCACCACACCACCTCACTCATAACTCAGCCAAGGCACAGCTCATAGCTCAATGTTGGGGTTTTTTTATACCCCTCTAGTTCATACCTGACATTATACACTGTGCCAATAGTTTCAAGTTTATCTGCTCATTGGAGTTGTATGTTATTGGCAGTATGTATCTACATGGACTAGACTAGCTGTGTGTGGGTCAGCTATTGGTGCAACTAAAAGTAGATGAATGGATCCATTAGAAGGGGTATGCAGAATCATGTGGACATATAGAGTACATTAACCCTCTGAAGTCGGTCCTTCCGCCAGGTGGATAAAACTGAAATTCTGCAAAAACACTGCATGATTTTATCCTAGAAACAAAAAGAAACATACCCCGGAAACCATAAAAGAGCTTAAATATGCAGGCGCACATTTCTCAGCATGAGTCAGAGCGCAGCACTTTTTTTCCGCCATTCATATGGTGTTGACATGGTAATTCCTGACGTACCAGTGGTGGGTTAGCAGCTCAGGAATGTGCAAAAACAAAGACACTGTCCTGAGTGCTTACCTGAACAAATACTTCTCAAACCACATCTCACACCTGTCCCATGAATATTCAATCTAGGACCCAGTGAATTTGCTTTAGAAATAAAACCACATACAATTTCTAAAAACTGTAATCAGCTGTATGCAGCCAAGACCTCTGTATATTCAGTTCAGGGCTCAGAAGTCTTGGCTACAAATGTTTAGGGTGCGTTTTTATATATCAGCACATCTGAAAATAGTTTTTTGGAAAATTAAGTTTAGAGCAGATTTAATCAAAATATAGATGTATTACACTCTTTTGTGTATTACACTCTTTAACACTGTTTTGACACTGTTGTTATTGAGTTTGTGCTCCTGAACTCCAGAGGGTTTAAGATTTCTATGTAACATTAATTTAATATTTATAATAACCTCTTCTACTACATGTCAACCAGCCTAGCAATGGCACAACTCATAAGACAGAAGTATTCCTGGTGGAAATGGTTCCCCCACATATTTATGTTTCCTTTTGTCCCAGATGTAAATGATCAGTCAAGGTATGTTTGGAGGGCACATTTTGCTTTTTTATATTAGAACAGGAACTTGAAGTCTAATGTTACTACTGAACACTAAAACTAGACAAAGTATAACTTCCTGTGAACTAAAAAAATAACACTTCACTGCTAAGAGCAGCCATCTCAGTCAGCAGCAACACTTGCAGAAGACTGAACTTGAACCTGCATTTGGTTTGAACGAGTTTGATGTATCCTGTTGACTATTGAGTTCTAGTGCTTGTTAGCAACATTAGCATTGCTTCTCCAGATCTAATTTAAAGAACCTTTAGCACATTTAGGCTCCAAATAAGTCTTGACTGACAACTACATCTGAAGTCAGTGAACATACTAGGCCACTAACATAATTGCAGTCTGTTCTGATTTTGGTTGATTTATGAGCAGCCATTGCAGTCTGATGAGGCTAATTTTCAACAAACACTCACAGAACACATCTCCTCTGGCGTTCAGCTCCTCACCATCCACTTGGTTCCCCTCGCTCTCCCCATCTCCCTCCTCTTCTTCATATTGCTCCTCATTTTCTGTTGGGAACACCGTCGTCTCTTCCACATGTGGCCCAAGGTAGACCTCTCCGTCATAGTCAAAGGGCTGCAGGTGAAGCCTGGGTAACTCTGTTACTTTGGGCTCTGGAATGGCATTGTCAAGTTTGCCACCAAGAATGCGAGGCCTGGAAGGTGCATCAGGGATCGCTGCAGGATGAATCAAAAGATTAGAGGATCTTGAGGAGATGAAAAGACTCTGAAGAAGGTTCATGTGTTTAGCTATTTCATTTCACAAGCCAGGTGTCTCAAAAGCACTGTGTCAGAAATATATTTACATTTACTGGTTAAACAGCCATTACAATACTTTTGTATGCCTTTCATTCTGCTGTTCTTGACCAATCTTGGGAAAAAAGAAAGTAAGAGACATCTTATGGCAGAATATTTTTAATGCTCCTAAGCACCCACTGCCCTGTTTTAACTCTTCTCTTCTACAACACCTGATCCAGCTCATAGTCATCCGTCAGGTGTGCTGGAAGCAGAGTTTAGTTCAAACTGTCCAGGGCAGTGAATCCCCAAGAGCACGGTTAAGAAAGACAGCTATAAAGAATAGATTTTACGGCCATGCCTTGAACAGATCCTGATTTTAAAGCCAGACAATGAAGCTTTGTTTTAATTCAAGCAAACACAATGGCTGAAGGGATGCATATGCAGAAGACCTGTGGTTCATTTCATACCCAGCTAACAATGTAACTTGAGTTCCTGGTAATGCTCAAAAAGCCTCTTTTTAGTGTTCCCAGAATGCACTTTTTTAATTTGAAAGAGAATGTTCATATAATACATAACACTTTATTTAAAAGCTACCTACTGTATATAATGACTTCATAACATACAGGGTGTCCCGTTTGTTTCTTTACCTTAGCAACCGTGAATAATTTCAATATTAATGAAGATATGATGATGAAATTTGGATTAAATATACCTCAGTCTGTGTGAAAATGACTGACATGCATGATTACGGGTGTTTATTTCTGATGACTAATATCTGTGGCTGTCGGAGTGGAGGCCGGCGCCCATCCAGCTATCTCCATTGGTTGCCTGCTACTGCAGTGAGACAATAAAGCCCTAAGGTATCCTCGTGGACACAGCACAGGACTGTGGCTATTTCACTTTGAGAATTATACAACGATCCGTGCATAATGTGTCAGTGCACAGGACAGGAGGAAGTGTTCATGGTGTAAACACTCGATTCAGAAGACACAATATTTTGAACACAAACTGAAGTATATTTATTGCAGATTTTGTTGCCATATCTATTAGTATTCAAGTACATTGGTAACCCTACTTACGAGCTTCCCTACTAACGAGTATTCCAGGTAATGAGTCGAGATCTTGGAATATTTTTGTTCCAGGTAACGAGTAAAATTCCAAGTAATGAGTAGCCTAAATTAGTTCAAGTATGCCAACCGCTAGGGGTGCGGAGGTTGAAGCATCCCCTACATGCTAGTGTAGAAGAAGAGGTCAGTCATTACCTTTGACCGCTATCCAGTGAAAGTGAAAGTTCTAGTGAAAGCGACACAAAGACAGCAAAAGGTAGTGAACAAGAAAGTTAGAAAAATGTTACTTTTACTTTTCATATGATAAGTGTAACCATGCCATACACGTACGCCCGTCCTCCTGTCATCCTTAGCGCCAGCCTACACGAGCACCGTCGTCGTCTTGTTTATGTTTTAAAAACCCATATAAACACATGATTTATCATATTAAAGTATACTGTATATTGGCCGGCTGACTGATTAATCAGTTTTACATGTATTCTTATGGGGAAAATGCATCCAGCTAACGAGCAAACCAGCTAACGAGCTCGGCTCCTGCATGGATTAAACTCGTACGTAGGGTTACCACTGTAATTCTTAATTATTTAGGTAAATACAGTAAGCAAACAGGAGAACCTGTACAAAGCAACGTACTTAGTATTCATGAACAGATAATCACAGATTTTATGTGCACCATTGTAAATTAACAGTACTGACATAAACAAAAGTCAGAGACACCCTTTACCTTTATACTGTTACAAAGCATTACTCCCAAGCAATAGAATGTATAAAAAAGCCTTTTGCTGCTACTTCTAAGTAGGATTCATCGCTTTAAGTTCTATAATTTGGGAATAAGGCTTAATAACAGTGTTTTAATTTATTTGATACATTTATTTCATTATCTTGCATAATGCATACTCAAGTATTGCTTTATAAATATGCTAATTAGTGCTTATGTGTGTTATGAACTCATTATATAGGTAGCCTTATATAGGTTACACCAAATTTGTACTAAAACTGTACATTTTAATCAAGATCATGTAAGAGCATATAACATTAGCCAACATTCAGTTAGCTGAGTAGGACAGTTCTGTGGATTCATGCTACCACAAATCAGCTTTGGATAAGGTACATACTAAATAGCAATTGTGGATCTGAGGTGAATCTTGCATTTTTCCTTGAGTTAGTGTCAGTTCTCAGAACAGAGCACAGGGTTAATGTCTACAAAAAGCAACTGAACAAGCAGGTCTGAGACCAGAAGTAGCTGTGCAGTTTCTCCATGTCGCCTCACCATTGAGAACCTCATCCGTACTGCCTTTATCTCCATCCCAAGAGCTGCGATAAAAGGGCTTTACTACAGAAAACACAAAAAGCAGCCTTCATTCACTCTGCATTTAAATCATTCCTAAAAGAATCAGGTCTCTCCTCTGGCACGGTGGGGGAACTGGGGCTCATGCTGGGACCCTCTCCTGACAAATAACACAGGCAGGTCTTTCCCCTGCTGCTCCCATCAACGGGATTGGGTACAAAAGCAGATATTTACACAGGTGGGATTCCAATCGTGGACCTTTTCCTTCTCTAACATCTGCAGAGTTCAGGAGGCTCAAAAACAGGAAACGGCTTTTGGCAGCTGTCTTACTTGCTACATCTCTTTATGAAATATGTAGCCTCTACTGTGAAGGATGGTGGAGGCACCACTCAGGCAGCATGAAAGTACTGTATGTGATATATAGCACTAAAGTGATTGTTTTGCGCTGTAGAAAGGCTTTTGTTAACTGAACTCTTACCAGAACAGTCAAATCCACTTCCGCGGAAGCCTTGCTTGCATTTGCACTTGTAGGATCCGTGAGTGTTGATACATTCTGCATGATGGCTGCACTTATGAGTGTTGGCAACACATTCATTAATATCTGAAAGGTTAACAGAGGTGCCCAGATGAGTACAATTCAATTTAGATGATGTGAGCATCAGTATATTTGCAAACAATGTTTTTTCTTACCTACACAGTCGTATTTGCCGTTGATGTACTTCAGATCATAACCCCCCTGACACTTGCAGTAATAGCTCCCAAAGGTGTTCACACACTGGCGGTTGTAGGGACACTGATTCTTTCCAGTCACGCATTCATCAATGTCTAATAACAAAGATCAATTAAGCCATTCAACTACATTGTTCTTTAATGACATTTCCTACATAAATGATTACAATGGCATCATTTGGAAAGTAAGTCTTTAAAAGTGTCAGAGCAGGTATCAGAAAGTAATATTGAGTAAACAAAGCTGAAGAAAATTCTGGAAAGATCGAGAACAAAGTTGAAGAAAAGATAAGAACCTTGAGCCAACAATGAATCTTAATACTTTATAAACACTGCTCAAAAAAATAAAGGGAACACTAAAATAACATCCTAGATCTAAATGAATAAAATATTCCAGTTGAAAATCTTTATTTATTACATAGTGGAATGTGTTGAGAACAAAATAACATAAAAATGATCAATGTAAATCATAATTATTACCCCTTGGAGGTCTGGATTTGGAATCATACACAAAATCTCAAACCACCCTCATGGAGTCTGTTTCTGACAGTTTGAGCAGAAACATGGATATTAGTGGTCTGCTGGAGGTCATTCTGCAGGGCTCTGGCTCTGCTCC
>BRDA01056468.1:0-53186 GCA_036984385.1 Crenuchus spilurus
GAGCATTCCTATTTCTAAACTTGAGAAACTGGTCTCCTCTGTCCCCAGACATCTGTTGAGTGTTGTAAGAAGAAGGGGGGATGCCACACAGTGGCCTTGTCCCAACTTTTTTGTGATTTGTTGACGCCATTAAATTTTGAAACAATATATTTTTCCCTTAAAATGATACATTCTCTCAGTTTAAACTTTTGATCTGTGATTTGTGTTCAATTCTGAATAAAATGTTAGATATTGGCACCTCCACATCATTGCATTCAGTTTTTATTCACAATTTGTTTAGTGTCCCAATTTTTGGAATCCGGTTTGTAGATTATACACATTATTAATGGCAATGCTTGCAAGTTAACTGACTAAATAATTAAATTAAAACATAAATTTTATAAAATAATCTGTAAACCAATCATTGTAAATGTACAATGTTAGGAAATCAATGCTTGATTAAATCTGTCAACAGTTAATGAGTTTATCAAGTAGTTAAATAAGGAATATTACATAAGTAAGCGTATTTCCTATATGTCACAAATATGGTAACAAATGATTAATTCTTAAAATAGACTTAAATAGCACCTTTCTAATACCCAAGACTGCTTTACAATCAACTCAATCGTTTTACACACTTACAACTCAACCACACACACTGGCTAGAAGCAGCAGCCAATCACGCATAGTGTACCCTCAACCAGAAGTGACCGTCCACTTGGAGGACTGCATCAAGCACTAGGAGAATCACCCAGGACAGACTGCCAACTATATCTGGGCATACACAATCATTAACACACAACAGGGTCATTTAGAGTAGCCAGTTCACTTAATCTCCATGTTTTTTTAACTGTGGGAAGAAACCAGAGTTCCAGGATCAAACCCACAAAGTGAACATGGTAACTCCACCCAGACAGCAACGTACTAACCACCAAGCCACCGTGCCACCACAAGCTGATATTAGCAAATCATATTTGTGGATGAACTCCACTCTTCACCATGTATTCTGGAGGGAGAGCTTTTATATTCATGTGCAGGGATGAGAGGTGGAGTCAAGAAGTAAAAAATCCTTCCACTGAAATTGTACCTAATAAAGAGACTCCAGTTTTTTACTGTTGCCCCCTTTTAACCTTTAGTAGGTAATATAAGAATTTATATACTATGTAAGGGATAACGGTCACTGAAGTGTCCCATTATATGAAATTAATGGATGAGGTGGAGGCAAAGACGAAGCACAGTCCTCCACCAAGTCCATTAATTTTGTATAACGGGACACCTCAGCAGTTGTCTACCACATTTAGACATTTTTATATTTTTATATACAGTTTCACATCAAAAATATGAAGACTGTGAAAGATGTTCATTGTTTGCATAATTTACTTAAAAATGTTAAGACTTTTTTTTTTGTTTTACTGTTCAGTATATGTTCTGTATCAGTTTGACTCATTTAAATCCGAAATCCAGAATCTCAAATTATTTGATTATTTCATTTGGAGTTTGAGAAAATTAATATTCAAACAGTATCAACATTAAACGAAAAAAAGGCTTGTCAGATTTACATGTAATGAATATAAAATATAGAATAATTTGCATTTTTTAATCAAATTATGAAATTTTTCAAATTTGTGATGTGGCACTTTATATACAAAAGTGCACAATTATTGACCAACATGCTTGCACAAAGAGGAATTTGACATCTGCATTTAACCCATTTGTGCAGCAAAATACACACGCTAGTGGACACACTAGGGTGTCAGTGAGGACTCAGGCATGAAGTGGTGGGTTTATCTGCGCCTGGGGAGCAGTTGGGAGTTATGTGCCTTACTCAAGGGCACTTCAGTCATGATCTGCTAAAACCTGTCACAAAACCAGAGCCCTTAACACCAGGCCACAGCTGCCCCAACAATGAAGCATGCTATGTGAAGATGCTAGGGATTGAACCCTCGATCTCATAACAACAAAGCATACGCTATACCACTGAGCTACATCCCCATCACAAAATTATCAATTTTTTGAATTTGTAAGCTGTTGACAATCACATTTTTTTATACATCTATCCATCCATCCATCCATTATCTTCCGCTTAATCTTGATCAGGGTTGCAGTGAGCCTTCGACCCCTTCACTGGGCATAGGGCAGGGTATTACTAGCTAAGCCCAGGACAGGGAGCCAATCCTGCAGGTTGCCAATCAATGCTCAATTACTTTAGCTGTTATGGTTACCATTCAAATCTTCCAGAGTCAATAGACACCTGCCAGGTCAATCAGAAAACAGTATGAACTGATGGTGTTTCCTGCCTGGCTGTTCAGCTGAATGGACAGGAGGATATAGTGGCAGTGAAGAGGGCATTTTGAGCTCTTGTGTTTTGTTAATGGCTCTTTCACCTTGTTTTTTGGGGACACTGATGAAGTGGGGCTCGCTCCCCCCAGCGCCAGCATCTGCCCACTGACAGCAGTGACAAATCAGCAGTGGGAAACTTTGGTGAGGAGCAGGCGAGAGCGAGGTTGCCTCTCCATCCATCACCAGACCACACATACACACACACCCTCTTAAATGGCTCTGTCACTTCTTGCTTCTCAGTAGAATAGTGTCTGTGGTCAGGCCGCCTCTGTCTGTTCCCTCTATATGTCTCTGTGATGCAGACTGACACTGTCCTTCAGTGTCACTCAAACAGATCCCCACTTGTCCACCTCCTCCTCCATCGCTCTCAGTTAAAGAAAGCTACTGATATGGGCTTCTGCTTTGCTGTAGGTGTATTTGTAGATAGATGCTGACTGTTTATCCTCCATGTGATCAACAATCATGATCAGAAAACTCAGATCTGAATGCTGATTATTGAGAACAATAGTTGTTCTTATTCATAAAAGACAGTGAAAAGAAACACAGTTAACCATGAACCACGAGCTTCAATACAGTCATATCAGAATATTATGACCACCTACCTAATAGTGGGAATTACCCCCCTTTGCTTGGATGAAACTACAGTTGTGGCATGGACTGTATTAGGCGATCAAAGGTACAGAGGTACCTGAAAGAATTTTCTGCATAAATATGACCAAAACATCATCTGATGTTCACACAAGTCCTAAAAGTAGATAAAGAGAACTCAGTTAAACAAATGAGACAAAAATATTATAATTTATTCATTCAGTCATTTATTTAATGAGGAAAATGATCCAATATGACATATTTGTGAGAGGCAAAAGTATGTGAACCTCTAGGATTATCAGTTAGTTTGAAGGTGAAATTAGAGTCAGGTGTTTTCAATCAGTGGGATGACAATCAGGTGTGAGTGAGCACCCTGTTTTATTTAAAGAACAGGGATCTATCAAAGTCTGCACTTCACAACACATGTTTGTGGAAGTGTATCATGGCATGAACAAATGAGATTTCTGAGGACCTCGGAAAGAGAGTTGCTAATGCTCACATGGCTGTAAAAGGTTACAAAATGATCTCTAAAGAGTTTGGACTCCACCAATCCACAGTCAGACAGATTGTGTACAAATGGAGGAAATGTAACACTATTGTTACCCTCCTCAAGAGTGGTCGACCAACAAAGATCACTCCAAGAGCAAGGCGTGTAATAGTCAGCGAGGTCACAAAGGACCTCAGGGTAACATCTAAGCACCTGAAGGCCTCTCTCACATTGGCTAATGTTAATGTTCATGAGTCCACCATCAGGAGAACACTGAATCACAATGGTGTGCATGGCAGGACTGCAGGGAGAACAACATTGCTCTCTACAAAGAACTGCTCATCTGCAGTTTGCTAAAGATCATGTGGACAAGCCAGAAGACTGTTATAAGAATGTTTTGTGGACGGATGAGACCAAAATAGAACTTTTTGGTTTAAATGAAAAGTCTTATGTTTGGAAAAAGGAAAACACTGCATTCCAGCATAAAAACCTTATCACATCTGTGAAACATGATGGTGGTAGTATCACAGTTTGGGCCTGTTTTGCTGTATCTGTGTCAGGACGGCTTGCCATCGTTGATGGAACAATGAATTGTGAATTATATCAGAGAATTCTAAAGGAAAATGTCAGGAAATCTGTCCATGAACTGAATCTTAAGAGTAGGTGGGTCATGCAGCAAGACAACAACCCTAAACACACAAGTTGTTCTACCAAAGAATGTTTAATGATCGTTTTGTCTGAATGAACAATAAGTCTATGGTGGCTCAAGAACATCCTCAGGTATCCTCACAATACTAACAAAGTTAGTCGTTTCTGAGATGCCACCACCCGTCACATAAGTCAAATAACATCCTTCGCCCATGAGGATAGTTTTGCACTCTGCTACAACTGACTGGTGTGTTCGCCTATTTATACAAGCAGCAAACACTGTTACATTGTGTCAAACCAGGGGAGGTCATAACATTCTGTAATGACCATATAGATATTGAAAATTACATTGTACAGCTCTGGATCTTAACCCCAGACTGCCTTCTACTGGCTCATGCATGGTTATATTAGTGTGTTCTATCATATGTTCAAGTCTCGAGAATGTTTGTAACAAAAGATCATCATTATCCCATATTGATGGCTGTTGTCCGTCAACAATATCTGCTCTGTTCTCACTGAAATCAATGACAAACGCGGTTTGACGAATGCCAAAATGTCTGTGTGAATGCAGCCAAAATGGGTTTGTGGCACAATGAAAGAGATAAGACTGCAGAACATGTGTGGGGGTGGGGGATTGCTGATGAGTGAGGTGGGATGTTTGGGTTTCAAACAAATCAATGAAGAAAGTGAGAGAGGAGGAGGAGGAGGAGGAGGAATAGTGCTTCAGATGGTATCAGTCACAACATCAGTATGACAGCAAGCTTCTGAGGTTTTGCGACTGTAGCCAAGCCACTCCACAACTAACCAATCCCCAGTGGATTGGAAAACTGAGCCAGAGATTGGGCTTCAAAGCCAGGGAGCTGTTTTTTCCCATAGAAATACAAAAAAAACTACAACTGATTATAGTTAAAAGCATAACTCTCAGTGACTCTGCAAATGTCTTTTTGCTTTTGCCAAGCATTCTGAAAAGAGAAGACAAAAGCAGCCACTCTCATGACTCATTTGTAATTGTTGTGATTCAAATGCCTTTTATACGGCTTTATTGTTCAGATTTGAGTTTGTACACAGCATCAGAATTAAGTATAGCTGGACCGGTGGAGCAGATGCCAGCCTACGTGGACAACGAGAGCTTGGGCTGTCACTGCCATGTGTGGAAAACAGCTCCCATCATTGACTAAATGATTAGCGACTCGCACCCACGCCTCCAACAGGTGCGGCAACAGCACAGATGTACACGCTCGCATTTGCACAACCACTCACTCATTATGTGTCTCTTATACCTGAGTGATTTTGTGGAAGATGGGATTCAGTCTGAGTTCAGAACTGAGACAATGTAGCGCTTTGAAACTGCTGCTGGAGATGAGTGCCATGATTTGTTTGCCAATTTCCGTCAGAAGCATACGGGGTGGAGAAGAGGAGGGAGATATGGGGGAGAGTTGAGGGGGGTTCTTGCTGTCACGTTTCCATGCCAACGGGTCTTCAGATCTAATTAGCTGAAATGTTAGGGGCTTCTTTTAATTATGATTGAACCCGTCCTCCTCCCCTTTGTGGTCTTTATAGTGATGCTGGGCATTAACAGTCTCTGCTGCTGCTGGAACAGGTGGTTTTATTTCATTAAACCTGCTTCTTTTGGTGTCTATGATAAGAGCTCTGGGAGCCTTAACCCTTGACCATCAGCTCATTTGTCTAGAACTTTGTTAAAATAGCACTGTATAATGGAACTTACCAGTCCTTTAAAGTGCACAGTATTCAAAGAAATTTGAAATAGCTTCCTAGCAGTAGCATTAGCAAATTAATGTAGTTCTGCATTCACTATCCAATGAAATGATGCTAAAAGTAGTGTAAGTGTGTGTACGATAGGGGTGTGCAATACATATAGTATATGATAATATCTTAATTGCTGTGTAAGCGATGCGTGACATGACATTATCGAGTATGCAAACCACTGGAGAAAAACAACAATCAAAACACCTTGACTCCACACGTTCACTAGCTCATGCTTTAGGACAGACTGCTGTGCCCTTGCAGTTTGCTAGCATAGACTAACCTAGCGGTCACTCTGGCAGGCAATAAGTCACTCAAGTCACCCCTCTCAGACACACACACACATACACAAAATGGCACGTTGCCTCCTAGTTGTTGGTGGGACATGGAGCTACATTAGCATTAATTTCCTCTATTAAAGCTTTCTGGTAAACTCATTAACTCAGTAATACATTAAATTATTCTAATATAAAGATATTATAATACAGTAAAAATGGCTGAAGTCTGCCAGACACACCATGCTACATAACTATTACTATCTCACTCCCATAAATACAGGGAAATACCAGCATTTAAAGAAACTGAGTCATGATTTTAATCATGATTAATCACAGAATATTGCGGTGATTAATACAGTTCATTTTTAAGTGATTGACACTAATATAAATATAATTAGATTTTGCCAATCTAACACTGATTACATTTAAATACCCATTATTAACAGCTTAAGAAAATCTGGTAGGTCACATGGGTTTACACATACATTTGCACTGGTGATTTCAATGTTTTTGTTTCAAGTAAAAAAAAAAGCCTTAAATATATTATTTCCATTCATATATTTAGTAAGCAATTATTAATATTATTTAAGGAATGCATGCTACATTTTTCAATGATGGAATATATCATTTATTATTGTTATCGTCAAAATTACAGAAATTATTGAGATCATTTTTTGTCAGTATCGCACACGCTTACTGTATATACACTTGTGGGTCAAATCTTGGCTGGTCAGAATGTACTATTGAGTCCAGAATGTTTCTGAGGTGCACCACATGGGTTTTTTTCCCAATTTTTGGCCAAATAATTTTAGTCTCCAAGTATTCAGTGCATCCCTAATTTTAACCCTGTAACAACTTCACCAAGACAGAAGCAATGGATTTTTATTTTATTTTTGCCTTTGGAATGTTTCTCACAGCACATTCCTAGTTACACAAACACTAACAATATGCCAACATTTGAAATAACATGGAGTCATTTTTATTGGTTCTGAATATCATTGACCTCAGTTCATTTGCATGGGAGAGAGTGAGGATTCAGCAGTTCATTTGAGCTGGAGGACGTTCAGTGCATACAGTGCAAAGATACGTTAGGTCATGTTTGCATCATATCATTTATCTCTAATAAATAAGTAATTTATTTCTTATTTATTGTTTCTAGTAATACCAAAGTCATGTTTTAAAACAGGTTTGAAAAGAGTTTTTCTCTGTGTGGTTAGTATTTTAACATATTGTAGGTGATGTTCTTATAATGTTACAGCAACATTACTGGAACATTAAAAAATAATTAAATAAAAACATTCTGCCAACTTCTACACGGAACATTCTAAGAACCAAATTTCTAGCTTTCAGAAAACGTTCTACTAACCAAATATTGTTAACTGGGAGGAGACAATAATATGTACAATCAGTGTTTTTAAGATCCCCTCCCCCTCCCCAGTTGTTTTTTTAAATAGATGGATGGATGGATGGATGGATAGATATTTACTTACTTACTTACTTACTTACTTACTTTATTGATCCATTTAACATGTTAAATTTGTTAAATTATAACAATCTTTTAAACAGTCTGATCCAGTATAATTCTTGTGATAGCAAAATGTTGCATTTCTAGTGACCTCTAGTGGATGTTTTAACTAAACATACCTCTACCAACTGGTAGAGATGGCACCATAAAGTTTGAATAAATTTTAACACATACAAATAATGATATAGTGACTCAAAAGTGCTCTACCAAAAAGTGTGCAGGGAAGACTTTCTACCAGATTTCAGAGCATTGCTGTTAAAGATTGCATTTGGTGACAAGAGCATTAGTGAGGTCAGGATGTTGAATGATCACCTGATCATCCCAATAGTATTTAATGGACCACAGACATTCCACAGTCCACAGTTCCACTGCTCCACAGCTCCATGCTGGGGGTCTTTATATTCTTGTAGCCCAATTGCCATTAGGCATGGTGCCAATAGCTTCATGTTTGTCTGATCCAGAGTTTCATTTTCTTCTGGCAGTACTTTTCTCCAGAGACTAGCTGTTAAGATGTGTGTGCATTTGCACATCTGTGTCAGCAATGGGTGCAACTTATAGTTGCTAAGTGAATTCATTAGAAGGGATGTCCACAAACATTTGGACATATAGTGTACTTGGTTTAAGTTTCTCAGGTCTCTAAGTTTCGTCTGCGAGAACTGAGACTGTTTACTGTCTAATATATTATATGCCAGTTCTTATATGCTATTGCTAGAAGATAATTAATGTTATTTACTTCATCTGTGACTGATATTAATGTTGTGGCTGATGTATAAATGAACTAGCAACAAATATTACATCTAAAATGATGCTAAATATGAATATCTAAGCAGAGCTTCATTTATTATTTGTGCATAATAAGTTCTGCAAGTTGTCAACTGCTAAAATGTTGGTTCAGCCAAAAATGTTTATCATTTTGCAGCTACACTATATGTAGTTGGTTCAAGGTTACTTTAAAATCTAATCTATTTGTGATATTCACAGCCTAATGTTTGTTTAGAACTGTGTACATATAAATAGCAGTATTGGTTAAAATGGCTGTCTCTGCTTCCCTGCAGCTCCTTTAGTGTGACTGGGGCTGCCGAGCCCTGGGGGAGCGCGTGACACAATCGCTGTAATCGGCGTTTGACATCCGGCCACAGGCGCATTTGATTCCAGCCACACAAATGCTGGTTTTAGCCAGGGTGCTCTCGATGGACTCACAGAGCTGTGTCTGGGAACCCATCGCTAATGTGCGCCCTTTTATTTTCTCTTTTTTATGATAGGGCTACAGCGAGTAGTTATGGAGGCAGTTTCTCATCTTTTTAATATTCGAGCCTTGCTGACCTGGTGCAGGAGCACAGTGTGGTTTTACAGGGAGCTGGTGTTATTGATCTTCTCTGCCAGTATGAATGGAGTTTAATTACCTGAGCCGCTTTGTCTGACCTGCTCCACCTAACTGCCCTCGCGGGGCTGTGTGTGCAAGCGTGTGAGCGTGCATGTGTTTATAGTTTAGTAGTGTGTTTGTGTGAATAGTGCATCTTCTCTAATGGAAGAGGGGTAGTTTGTAATATAAAATGCAAGCCCTACAGAAGTTCCTGTGTTGCAAACAGAGGTGAGGGATGATTTGAGAGATTACTGCATGCTGTTTTGAAGCTAGTTTCACTTTGTAAGCCTTTCTGTCCATTAATGAGGCCTGAATATGTTATGAACAGCTCACACTAAAGCTGTGTGGTGTCAGAAACTGGGAAATACTCGTTTCCATCCATTATGTTCTGCTTAATCCTGATCAGGGGCGCGGTGAGTCTCCTACCTCTTCATTGGGCACAGGGCAAGGCATTACACTATCCTAGCTAAGCCCAGGACAGGGCAGTAATCCATCGCTGGGCGCACACACAGACAATTTAAAGTACGCAATTCATCTGACCTCCATGTTTTTGGACTGTGTGAGGAAACCCACACAGATGGGGACTTGAACCCAAGAGCTCAGTGACACCAAGCCAACATGCCACCTGGAAATTCACTTATAAATTGCATTTGAATGACTGACAAAGTTGTATTTGCCACTGAGATGTGACCTATAAGAGAGAAAATTTTACATTTTCATGTCATATATTTTAGTAAATGAGAAAATTAATTATTTAATCATACTTGTGGTTACTGTCCAATCTGTTTAATGTTCATTCTTTTGGCTGGACATTTGCTTTTTGGGTGTATTGGACAAATCTTCCAACAAGCAGCCAAACACAGTGAAGTTGTATTAACTCATATATTATCTCACAAAAGTGAGTACATCTCACATTTCTACAAATAGTTGATTGTATCTTTTCATGAGACACTTCAGAAATGAAACTTGGATATAACTTAGTGAACAGCTTGTATAGCAGTATAGATTTACTGTCTTCGGAGCATAACTCAACACACAGTCATTCCTGTCCAAATAGCTGACAACACAAGTGTCCAAATTGTGCCCAGTTGTGCTGTTGTCCCTCCCTGGTGTCATGTTAGAGTCACAAGGTCCCAGGTATGAATGAATTTAGCTAAGATAGTGTATTGCCCTTACCTGTGCCTGGTGAAGGGGTTGGGGGACTCACCGTGACCAAGACCAGGATTAAGCAGCATAAGATGGATGGATGAATAGATGGATTGATAATCTTCAAGCAGGTCTTGGTTGATTTGGTGATAGTGGAAATAATAGAACATTAGTAGCTAAAGCAGCATTACTAGCTACTTTAATACACAGTGTAATATAAAAGCCATTAAATGTGGAAGTCAAATGTTTCTGTGTGTAAGCACATTGCCAATGATTGAGCACTTGCATTTTCATACATCTAACACCTTGGGAATGTTATTTTTAAGAGCACACACAGGATATTTTGGATCAGAATCAGGTTAAGATTAAGTTTGAGCTTTTATTTATCCAGTTTCAGTTCATACAGTGCAATGTATGAGTCATTATATGAGCAGCCTGTGTATGTGCGCATGAGTCTTTATGTGACATCTGCAATGTTAACAAATGATTCAGCCTGACGTTATATGAATACCGATTTTTCTCCAACTTTAGTTTTGCTGAGCTTCACCACTTTTCCTGGAAAAAAGTATTATTCCATTTGAACAGCCATATTAACGATAACAACTCTCAGTCAAGCTGTGTCACATTTCTCATCGCCACAGAAAACAACACTACATTAACATGACAGTTACTGTCACTTTGAGCAAATTGTCTCATTGACACATTCATCAAGGCCAAAAAATTGATGATGGTGAGCCCAATTGGCTGATGTTGCACGCGTCTGTCTGAGAGCCGATTGGATGCCCTGGAAGAGCAAAAGTTTGTCATCTTCGCGAGCCGGGCCATTTGTCTCTGCTGAGCCGTGGGAAGCCATATTGTTTCAGCCACACCCAATTAGCTCCCAGTTTGAGTGAAGGAGCCTTGTTTCACAGTCTGTTGCTTCGGCCACACACGCAAGAGTCCCACAACACAGCCATGCATGACAATGAGACAGGAGGAGGAGCTGAGCCATCAAAGAGCACTTATCTGCCAGCTAGCATGTCCGATTCCAAAAACAGCGCCTACACCCCGAGCCGGCCAAGAGATTAGAACGAAGGAGAAAAAGCTATGGCCATTTGACGTCAGTGCTAATGTCATGATGCCAGATGCCAGTGAATCATAAATGTTCAGTCTGAGGTTGACTAAAATTGAGTAAGGCCTCAAACTGAGTCACAAGTTGCTGCTGAAAGAACACATTAAGTTGTGACCCTTTAATCCTTTTAAGTAAAGCCAAAAAAAGCAGCTATGCATGTCTTTTAATGTACTTTATTCTTTTAACATGATTTATCCATGTTTTTCCACAATTATTTTAGCATATAAAGAACTTGACATAAGAAGCACAAATTTAGATGTTTAGTGTGTCTCACAAATTAGCACTTTGGCCAAGCAAACATATGTATGCGAATATATTCCTGGTACATTTATTGGCATTTAAATATATCGGTAATCATCCCTAATGTGGCATTTAAACGTTTAGGAAAAAAGGACTTCCTTTATATTATAAAGCAACCAATGGTGGAATAGTGTTTACCATGATGAGAGCCCTGTTTTTAGAACCACATTCTAATGGTTCTGATGTTGTGTTTGTATTTTAAGCTTGTTGTAGTCAAGACTACTAGAGCCGAGTCAGAGTCAAGATCAAGAACGGGATACATAGAGTCAAGACCAAGACTTTGATAAGTTGAGTTGAGTCAAGACAAGACCAAGACTGAGACAACAATAGATTATTGTTGGCGTATCCCAGTTATGCCGTTAGGAGGCACTCAATGTGCAAGAAGTCTATTCTCAGTACACCTTCACTATGGTGACTCTGAAATGTATTACTAAGTTGGTGGCTTCCAAGTTGCTACCACCCAGTACCCTATTATCATTTTCTTTATGACATCAGTCAAATCACGTCCTTTGACCTTGATGATTTGTTCTGTTCTGAGACAGGAATCACTTGTTTATGGTCTCCAGACTAAATACAATACTAGTTTGTTGTATGTGAATGGTAGACCTGGATGTAAACTGGATGAATTAGTTGTAATAAACAGTATTAGCATTCTGAATTGCCCACAGTACAACAATAAAGGTAGCCAAACTTCCAAAAGTGGGCAAAGTTCTGCTGCTCCACACTTCCACTCTCATTAACTGCATAGCTTATACTTTGTACATAGAATGTAATTCAGAGTATCATTGAATAAATAGATTATTAACAGTATGATAAACCTAATCATGCCCATGTCATTGGTCTGGTCCTGCTGTCTTGTGGAAAGTTGAACTACTTGTTTAAATGCAAGAACATTTAAAATATACTAACAGACTGGAAGTCACCGAACTGCACTCTTTTTCTGATCTATTAAGGGGGTTTTGAGCCGCCCACAGATACAGACACTATTCAGAGCTGTGCCTCCAGGCTTCTTTATTACCATTTCTTCTTCTGTGGCATTAAATCATTATTGATTCGCGTTGCCTGTCTAACGCTCTTCATCCAGCTACCACGTCACTGATGAGTTCAGCAGTCGCTTCTGCCGCTAATCAGTTTTTCGCATCCTCTCTTAATTAAACCCTCTGCTTTTTTCTCCCGGTGTAAACACTTTTCCTGCACAAACAGAGAGTGGCGCGGTGCTTCGAAGGCTGCCAGGGAGGCGGCAGGTGTAATTGGAATTCTCCTGTGAGGCAGGAGCAGGAAATGAATGTGACAGGATCAGAGGGATCTGGTATTCTGCAGCGAGCTCAATTACAGCCCAGTCCCACAGGGGGGGACAACTCCCTGGGACTGATAGAGAGTCTTAAAAAAAGATAGAACGACAAATAAATATATAAAACACATCCAACCAAAGAATGGGCTTCTTCACAGGAGAGCCTGTAACAATGGTTGTTTTGCTCGTGCTTAAATGAAAAGGAATGATTTAATCACACCACAGTTGTATTAGGCGAACCCCGGCTATTTCATGCAAATTACAGGCGCAGAATTGCAGGCCAGCCTAAAATATGAAAATAAGCCGAGATCTCTTATCGCCCATTAGAAAGCCTCTCGTTTGGAAGTATTTGGTTTACCCTTCTAACACCTGGTTGAACCCTGAAATGAAGCATGATGGCAATATTCAAATAAGGCACACCGAAGGTGAGGCGAGCCTGTCAGGGCAGAGCGTTCTTTTTCGTCGAGCGTTTTGTTAAGCAGTCGCGCCAAGAGAGTGAGGGTGATTCACTCCTTTGTTAAATGGCATAATAAACCTTTCCATCAGCCTTATCTGTCAGAACACTGTTTTTGTTCCCAGTTGTGAAGGGAGGAGAAAAGGATGGGTTTAGCTTGAACACTGTTGTGGTAGTGTGACGCCTAGGTCAATAGTTTTTTCCCCCTTTTCCCCCCATTTGAGGGGGGGCTGGAGGAATGAGCCTTGTTGAGAGTAGAGCGGGTGTGTTTGTTTTGAGAGCAGGCGATGATAATGTGCTTGTTTGGCGCCTCATTGACCTGGTGGATTTGCATGCAAAATTTTGCATGTTAACCGCCACAGCTGACAGGTTCTTATCCGCATTTGAGTCTGGACAATAACGACCTCCTCTAATAGCCTTAGCTCAGGTCACGTTAAGCTAAGGCTAATGTATGAGAGAGCATAAACATAAGCAACAATAGGCTACACCTTCTTTGGCTGCTTAACGTCGGTTACTTAGCATGCTACGTAACTGTTTGAATTGGCCGTTTATGCTAATGGTACTTAAGCCTCCGCATTAAGGATGATGGCATTGTGATTGCCTTTCTGTTACACTGAGCAGATATCCTCACAGGGATGTCATGCGGATCAAAGGAGCGTTTGAATTCCACGGGGCAATCGTGTCTCTCAGTCTTCCGATGACTGCCTTCCTCCATTCCCTCTCTCCATTGAGGAGGTTGAGCCGACTGTCAGGTGCTGGGAGTTAGCTTCTTTGATGCCCAATGGAATTCCCTCATGGCGGCCCTCTGATGCATGAAGCAGCTGGGAGACTCTGTAATGGCAAAGGGATGTTCCCTGCTGAGAACACTCGCTAACGCTAGCCACAGAGAGTGAGAAAGTGACAGAAAAGCCAGAGGATGGAAGAAAGAAAAACTTGAAAGCAAAGGCTGGAGAAAGTGGCTATTTTAACTTGCGAACCTGAGAAACGGAACGTAGCCTGTCCTGCCCGACATCCGCCCTTTCAGAGTTTTTAGACCTGCATTGCTTGCTTAAGTCGCTCACCTCTTTGGATCCTTCCAATGCTCGAATACTTCAAACAATCTGCCTCTGACTCAGCCGCTTTTCTTCCCTCTTATATTCCACCCCAAAACCCTCCAGCATCTTCCGTGAACATCTAAGTGCCTTTTCATTTCTCGGCAGGACGTGTTCGAATCAGTAACAGGAAGTGGTGTTTGCAGGCTAAGAATGACTAGCTGCTCTCAGCAGTCGGCAGCCCCTAGCAGCCCACTCTCGCAGCATGAAGAGGCTCTCCGAAGCCGAGAAACAAGTGCTTTGAGGAGTAGCCCTGCCACCAGAGTTTTGTTTAGTGGATATATTTTCCTCTTTCTTGATGAGAGTCACAACAGCGTATCTGAAGAAACTGGGGTTCGCTGCCCCCAGCTGCTTGTTTCTCTCTCAACCAATCTGTATGTTTGTTTTCTGACTGGTTTGCTTTATCTTATTGGATCTTTTTTCCCCTCTCAGATATAATCTTATCCCCCAGATTATTTCAATTGAATTCTTTGTCTCTGGTCTTTGTGGCCTTGTGTGCAACGTAATATGTTTTAGATTGAATTACCGAAATATCGAAACATAAAATTGCAGCTAACATTAGCGATAATATCATTAGCATTGTGTTATTGTAATTTGATTGTAAATGTCATCATGCTATATTTTAAAATATAACAGTTTCTTGAATCCTGTCCATTATTAACAGGGAGGGGTTAGCATACAGAAAGGCAGTTGGCCTCTGCTGTAAGCCGCTGTTATTGCTCTGTGGCTTCAACTGAAGAACAGCACTTGACAGAGGTGAGGTGATTTTCTACTGCTGCTTTTCTCCTCAGTGTGTAAGCCTGGTGTGAACAGAATAGGATGCTGTGACTGAAACACTAATGAGGCAGGGAACCTGCAGTCCACCTAGCCTCACTCGATGCCCTCCATTTCCCTCCACCATCCTCTCCTGCTGAACGAATGAATTCCAGGAGTTAGCATGTAAGAGGAGCTTTGCCTGGCTCTTGCTCTCTTGCCCAGCCTGTATCTCTCTCTCTCTCACTCTCCCTTGCCAAAAAGCTACAGCACTTGGTCCACTGGGAGCCATGCGTGTGGTGAGCTGATAGCCGATAACCTTGGCGAAGTGTTGGGGAGAGGGAGTATGGCTCCGCAATCTCATTAGCCCTGGCTCCAGGCTGCCTTTAATTGCCAGGCACGTCCTCTGAATGGCCCCTCTCTGATGAGCGAGGGGAGAGATCAATGGGCCGATGAGAGTGGTGTGGCTTTCAGTGTGAGGGTGCACCTGATGGATGCAGGGGTTGGATGGTGAGAGTGTCAAGTATTGCAAGTCAGAGATGCTTCTTCAGCTTCTGGCTTATTTTAGCAGGCCCCGATACAGTCTTGCACAATTACATTAGCTGTCATTATGGATATGAATGACTCCTTCAATCACCACTCAAATAAACTGAGTTTTCAAAAAACACAACATTTAAATGGATCGAACAGTAACATATGAATATAATAAAAGGGAAAACATACAAGGACATCTTTAAAAGGACAAAGATACATTTAGGGTTATGGTTAGGGTTAGTTAAGGTGTGTGACCACAACGCTTCCTGGCTTACTGTAGGTAGGACCAGAGGAAGAATTGAAAGTAAATGTACATTTTGAATTGGAATGTACATTCAGATACTGTTGAATCTTTAAGATTAAATTGTCAAAGATTTTTAATTGTGCAGGAAGAATGATGTTAACCTGTAAGGGTATCGTTGGTAAAGTTCAATCATGGTCAAAGCGATCTCTTCTTACCCTCAGGCTGATGAATGATTTTTGTCTGAAAGGCTGTAAAAGTGCTAACAAGCTGCATGTGCTGAGGAACCTGTTAGGAACCTCCTACTTCAAAAATGAAGTTCATTTTTCAACATTAATGCCTTTAACACTAAAGGGCTGTAGAATTTCTCCTCCTGTCTAGGTAAATCATGGTAAATGCTTATTTGTCACAGTTTTCTGTCTTTCTGTAGTTATTATTATTATTATTTGTGTTATTATTGTTATTAGAAATTATAGCCCAACACCAAAGAAAGGAGACAAGAATCAGAGTGCAGAAATTATGCTGAAGATAATTTAACAGATTAGAGCCTTACATCTAAAGAGAGCCTCAAAATATGCAGTGTTTCAAGACAAGATGGATGGACAAGAGATATCATCAGATATACAGTAGATTATATAAATGGACAGTGAATTAAAAAACAATGTGCTTCACTGACTACAGCAAAGGTTCTGACTCTGTTGACCACATATATGGAATGTCATCAGGAAGATGGGAATACCAGAGCATTTCAACATTCTGATGAGGAATCTCTGCACTCATCAACACGCCACAGTCAGAACAGAAATTAGACAGCCTAGTTCAATATTGACAAAGGAGTTAAACAAGGTGGCATTCTGTAACCATTGCTGTGCAACCCAGTATGCTGAAAGTAGTATAGAACTGCAGGAAGATGACAATAAGATTCAAGATTGGTGGAAGAAACATCAATAACCTTTATTTATATATGTGGATGACAACATTCTTACAGAACATCAGAAAGACCTGAAGGCCATTGGAAAGAACAGTATGGAGAGATGTACCTTCAGCTGAATATAAAGAAGACAAAAGCCATAACAACAAACAGAAGGACCACTAACTTTAGTGTTGATGGAGAAAATGTAGAAGAGGTGGACAGCTTTTGTTAATGCTAACCATTCTTGGAGCAATCATTAACAAAGATGGATCCAGCAGTCAGTGAATATGACACAGACTGACATTTTGTAGAACAAAGAAGAAAAATTATTTTCAAATGCAGTCGTTACGTCTCTTCAAACAAGGACTAGAACTGTTCACACTGTGGTCTTCTATGTGGTTTTTTATTGATGTGAAAGCTGCAAATAAAATGCAGGACAAGAGGAATGTTAATGTCTTTGAACTTTGGGGTTGGAGAAAACTTTTGAGAGAACCTTGGACAGCAAAGAAAATTTTATAAAAAATAAATGGATCCTCGACCTATTCAAGTCTCACCCTTCACTAGATGACCAGAAAACCAAACTGACGCTGTGTTATTTTGGACACATTATGACCATATGTGTATGATTTCACATTTTTGCATTGTTTGAAATTGTCAGCCAAACTTGAACACTGGACCAATTGAAATGCTCCAAAAATGGCAAAAATTTTGCATTGACTTCCATTAAAAAAAAGTTTTTCCTTCTGTGAGATACCATTTTGAAGGTTTTGTTCTGATAGCAATAATGCACTAATTCTTATGATTAAGAACAATAAAATTGAGTAACTAGGAGATTAACGGGTTAAGCCACAATCAACAATACACACAATTCACAATATACACTGCTTACAGAGGGGAAATGACTTTGGCATTTAGTAAAAGCATCACATATTAGAGGGTTGTTAGAAACTAGGTTGCATGCTGTGTTACTGTAATTTGCCCTCTTAGTTTTGTTGACATCAAACGATTCTATTCAAGAAGGACGGTACTGCATACTGCACCCCTGAGCCCCTGCAAGCTGAGCTCGGGCTGGCAGCACTCTCGGAGTGACAAATACCGTCAATACGCTCACTCTTTGATCTGCTGCTTCAATCCAGTCACTGTGCTATCACTGACTAACCTACATTAACTCCACAACATAGCATCTACCTTTCCATGTAAACAAATGACGATGTCCTTAAATGTCCTTAAAAAAAGACCTTCCAGATACTAACCTAAGACTATACAAAGATATATTAAAATATATATATTAAGATGTCCCTTGTTGCACATGCTAGCACTTAGGTGAGTATAAATCTACTAAATTGGCTCATTATGTTGTTTTCACTTAGTGTACACTATTACTACTCTATGCATTATACGAATAAAGCCCCCTTGATGCTACTTAATGGCATCGCTTCATATTATGTGACCTAGTTTCATGCAGCTTGTTTTGTATGTATGTCTGACACCTACTTTTTGCCTAAAGTTAAGTTCATTAATATATGTATTACTCCTTGTTATTTATTCATGATGATGACGGAGTATGCTAGCCTACACTAACACCATAAATGCTATGGAAAGTCAAGGGCCTTGTAAAATTAGCCTTAGATGCTAACAGTCAGCGCTTTGCTTTCTCTCTGCGAAGTAAAAACACCTTCAAATACATAATTGATGAAGCTGAAAACACAGAGGATGGAGACTGTCAAAGATGCCTACCTGTCAGATCATTCAGTTTCACCTTCATCACTCTTCCTCCCTCAGCTCAGAGAGTAGCAGTGAATGGAGTATCCCAACCTCAGCGACTGAATCATTTCACTCTTATCTGTACAAGGGTGATATTTTAGATGCTGTTGAAATCTTTTTTTCATTTTCTCCATTTATGTCTCCCTATGTATTTAAGGCAGAAGAGGTTTCCAGATTATTATTATTATTAAGTGCCATTAAGTCAATTCAGACTCCTGAAGACCATATGAATGGTGATTCAGTAGAATATCCTGTATTTTGTTTGAGTCTTCAGGTTTCCAAATCAATAGCATCTCTAGAATAGAAAGCCAGGTGGGGCACAATAAATTCTGTGGACAGCATCCCACTCATCAGTGAAACTACACACAAACATACTTGCTCAATTAACTCAACCAGAAATGTACCTCATCAATGAAATTCCAAAAAGCATAATCCAGATGCATTCCTTGTCTGGACACTTACTTACCAGTGGTATTCCGTTGCCTTTACTTTGGTTTTTGTGATACAATCCAAATAATACAATCCATTCCAGTCATGAATAAAGGAAATAAACCTTTTACTGAGGTAAGATGACTGTCTCTGTATTATCTAACTGTTAACTTTGATTGAAGTAACTCATTATATTGCCTCGCTAGCAGCAACTAACAGTTACTGTATTGTTTTTGAGCGGTAAGCTGCGTAGCAACACTGGTACCTTAAACAATATTCACATAAGCTTGTGTATGCAAATCTTTCATTATTTATTGGCTTCTCACAGCATGGGGCCAGCATAAGCATGCTGTTTTCTACTACTCACTTGCTTAAACAGACGCTGAAGGGCTGGCCCCATACCCACTAACTAAATGAAGACTGCTGAAAGTACTGACCTTGCGCAAGACATACAGGAATATTTCAAATGTATTGGGAACTACTGCCAAGTCAAAAACACATCAATTAAGAAAATAATATTTAAATAAAATAAATGTAAACAGAATAGTTGATTATGTCACACACTACTCCAGAGTGATATATGGTGGGGTTGGGCCCCACCTGCCCGTAATGTAGAGACATCCCTGTTCCTAATGACTTCTTCCTGATTCCTCTGATTGTATTCATCCATCTTGTTTCTGGTTTTATTCCTCATTTACCTGTCTTTTCAAGTGATCCAGGTCTTCTCATAATGTGTCCAGAATATGCTTTGGAGTATCTGGGCTTCTAGTGAAAAGTGACGTTTGTTTTATGTGAGCATCCATTTATTATTACTTTTGTTTGCTGTCCAAGGTTCTCTCAAAAGGCATCTTCAAGCTGGAAAGGTTGGTGGTCAGCTAATTTTAATCTGAGTTGATTTTATGTCTGAGATTTTCCAGCTTGGCTGGTTCTTCCTGTCACTAAAATGAATTCTGTTTCTTATGTAAAAAAAGAAAGGTCAACATGCCTTAAAGTATTTAAAGGACATACCTCCCTAATCCTGTCAGAAATGAGCTGTAGCAAGATTTACAATCCAAGCAGTCTGGGGACTCGCTTTGAAATTATCAGCCTTGTGCATACAGTAGCTAATGACACATCTGTGTGTGCTGTGATTAGATGATGTCATTTTTTAATCACACCTATTGCATAATTCTCCCGCTGTAGCACACCATACTGCATACAGAGCAATGCATCTTCCCATATAAAACAAAATGTCCAAACCAGACATTTAACAGCAGGCTTTAGTATGAGAAACATAAACATGGTTCCATAGTATACATACAAAGGTCATATGTACTATTGCAGTTGAAAAATAAATTATATATATATATATATATAAAGAATGTCTTCAAAAAAGAAGTTTGGTTCTTTAGTTCTTGTTCAACATATATAACACTAAAGATAGCTCAAAACATGCCTATTGTCCCATGATGCACAACGTATGTACTAAACATCAGTCAGAGAGTATACAGCTGTACTAAAGCCAGAAAGCTCACTGTCAGCAACTTGTAGGAGACACCAAAACTGATCTTAGAACCACTGACCATGTCCTGACTCACCCTTCTTCCACAGAAGCTTGAGTATCTGGAGCAGCAGCATTTGAGGATTATTGTTACAAAAGAATTGTCTAAAGTAGTATCTGTTGTTTTTGAATATTTTTAATTGGTTTCCCCAATTTGTCTGACCGGCAGTGTAAATCTTCTCATATATTGATTTCCTCCAAATGGCATAACAGTGCTCTGCCACAGCCAATTGATGCCAGAGGGGAACAATGATTCTGACGAGTGGTACGAAGCAATGTATGTGCCACAGTTAACCATTAACCTCTATAATGAACACAGGAGCAACGAAGGTTTCAGGATCCCCACTGAGCGAACACTGTTATGTCTGGGTCTGCAAAGCAAAAGTAACTAATTAACTATGTACAGTTAATACAGGGTGGGCCATGAAAAAGTAACCTAAGAACGTTGCACCGGTATTGGAGGCGGACTACTTTTCTGTGTCCCACCCTGTAATATTATACCATAACACTGTGATGCTTTTTAAGTATTACTCCGCCATATGCATACAACTTAACTCAATCTGACAATGTTGTTTTAGCAGCAGAACATCTGATAGGGGAACTACTTTATCTCCTTTGATAAATCATTTTGTTCTGTCCACTTTCTCTTAAAATCTAAGAATAAACAGTGATAACAGAACTGTAGTATAAACACAATAATACACTCAAGGGTTGTGCTAACATGGGATATGGGAACTGGTGTACAGATCATCAGCACTCAGCTGCTACGACTGCAGCACACCAGTGCTAATCTCGTTATAGCTCTCAATCTCATGTATTATTGCTTAATTGTAATATAATGATTTTAACATTCTAAAATTGATGCAGTTTCTTTATCTTAGAATGATGCCTCAGAATAAATTAGTTCATGTTTACACACTTAAACCCTTAAAATCCCAGACTTACCCCTTAAAGCTTGAGTTATGTGTTACTTACAGAAGTGTGTAATAACAGTCTGAGGCTGCCTAGAACATTTATCCATATAAGGGGTTAAAACGAATGTGTCATATGGTGTGACGTGTGGTCCTGTGGTGTGACTAGCACAGTGTTGTCCTCGAGCTTGCAAGAGAGGGCAGGGTGTTTGAAAAGAGCAGGGAAAGTGTTCCAGTCACATATTGTCAGATGGTAAATCAGAAGCTCGCTCTTTGGGATTATTTCTGACCGCTCTCGTTTGGACGGGAGCTGGGCCTTTGTTGCTGTTCCACAGATTCCTTTCTCCATCTGTCTCTCAAAAGCCTTATCATCCTTTTTCCTGTGTCTGCCATCCACACCAGTCTCCACCAAGCAAACCATAGGTCACCTCACTCACTACAGCAGCCGTTTATACCCAGAAATGTCCTCTTCTCTTTATTTCATGTGAGAGTGAGCAGACATGTCTCTTAATAACAAACTCCCAGGATCTGGCACTCGCTTTTTTATTTCCTTGGAGGCAAGTATCGGCCATTTAATAGAACATATTCAGTATTTTATTACCTTCAGTTTTGTTTGTGTATCACCTGAATTCTCTTTAGCTTTCTATTTCACCTGCTCGTCCTCACTTTTGTCCCTATTTCTTCTCGAAATCTCTCCTTCTGGTTCAGGGAGTGGTGGAGCGAGCAGTAGAGTGACAGTGATAGAGGGAGATTTGGACATGTTGTTGCTGTTTGTGGGGAAACGCCTCTTCACACTCACTGACAACACTATTCTCACTCATGTGACAGGCTTTTATATGTGACAACTGTTTACCACGAGAATATTTCTTACAAATAGTGTTGGGGTTTTTACTGAAAAAGGTAATCCATTACAAATAACTAATTACTTAAAGGGGAAGTATTGTGGAATAATCATTTTTTAGTGTTTTTACATCTATATTTGGGCACCTGGAGCGCCTGTCAACCCACAAACTGCAAAAATCAAAATCCAGACAGTTTTTTGTGGGCTGTCTGGGTCAAAAAACAGAAAATTTAAAAAGTGACTTCCCTTTATTGCATAATAACCATGCCCCCCGTGACGTAACACCACCCACCATTTTTTTTATCTCTGATCAGTATAAATGTACTGGTTAGAGTTTCATTGTGATGAGACAGTTTTCAGTACCAGTGCTAGACATGTGGGTGCCCTAAGCACAAATGCATTCTACCCCCAGTTAGTGCCAGTTACTGAATGAAGGCACAGAGAAACATTAGTGAGAACAAAGCAGTAAATCAGAGAAATTCAACTTTATGATTTAAATGCTGTGATGGTTTGGCGAATTCTTCTGTGCATCTCTGCTGGTCTGTGTGTGTGAGTTTCAGCTCTGCCATAAGTTCTGAAAGTGGGTGGAGTCAGCAGTGCCTCTGGTACATAAAACCTGCCTCATTTTCAGGTCTAAAGACAGGTCTAAAGACAGGTCTAAAACACACATCAAACAGGCTTATCTAACTACTAAAAGCTGAGGTATTTTGACCAAAAGTGTTCATTTAGACCCTCAGGCAACTTGTTAACTAAAAATTAACAAATTAAATCCTTTAACAAAACAAAAAAAAAAACCTAAACTAAAACCTTTAACAAAATTTGTAATTTGTCAATTTGAACTATTAAAACCCAAACAAATGTGTAGGAAACTGCAAAGCAACTCAATCACGGTGTGCAGCATGTAACCTTTGGGAGTTGCCAATCATGCCAGAGCGATCAAATCACATGCATAAAAACAAAGTCATGTTGAGTATTGCTGTCAACTGCAATTTAAGTACTGGCTTGAAACTTATCAATATTCAAAAACAAGTAAAAGTGGTAGATATGGTCATTTTGAGGTAAAAATCATGACTGTTATGTCTCTGTAAGTACTGAAGCAAGAGGGGTAAGATGCCCATGAAGAAGCTACATAACACAAAAGGACCTGCCAGCGCTTCCATCAAGTATAAATTCACATTTACAACCAAATAATTCTGATCTTTAAAATGCTTCACTGAACATCTTTTTGTGTCCAGTATGTTAATACAGTAAGTCAAAGTGAAATAATAATAATCAGATCATATAATGTGTATAAAAAAGATACTAAATGTTGACAGTAAACATTTTTAACATTGTATATAAAGGAAAAACAGACAAAATAACCCGAGTCCCAATGGTTAAAAGACATTCTGGTATCCTCTGCTCTGAGTAACACACAAACAGTTATGCTTGATTAAAACGAACAGTTCATACTATAGGAACATCTACAGTCTTTTTTATAAAATATAATGCATATATAATGGATGAAAATGGCATCTGGCATGTTTAGGTGATGCCCAGGATTTCTTCATCCTCTCTGTGTAATGAATCTTTATATGAGTTTCACTTTTTGAAATGAATTACTGAAATAAATACATTATTTTCGATGATATTGTAATTTTTTGAGGTGCACCTTAAGAGAGAGAGACAGAAAAAGAGAACGGTGTACCTGCTCTAGTAGTAGTGTATGTTCTGTGATTCAGTGGGCTAGTGGAGATTTTACCCATCTGCCCCCCTTCCAGTCCCAGTCCAAGGGGTGGCATCAGAGGCACGGTTCGTTACCCACTAACAAGCCCCATCACAGCTCCTCATTAACACCCTGTATTCAACAGCTACATACAGCACTGTAAATCACTAGCCTTAATGTGCTGTGGCTTACCATTTCCATGATGTCTCACTTAACACACACACACACACACACACACACACATTACATTTGTTATTAGTTGGGACAATGTTATTTTTATCTTCTTATCCTGTTTATTGCAACCGGTAATTTTTGGATGGGCTTCTCAGTTATCATTTTGCACAGTACCTCTCTCTGTGTCCCCCCCTCTCTCTCTCTGACACTCCCTCTGGTGGTGGTGATACTGCAGATTTTAATTAAACTTTCACAGCTGGCAAGGACACGTCTCTCCCTCTTCCATCACGTCTGCAGTTCACACTGACCAACTAAAAGCCTTAAGGAGGTCCAGGCCTAACTCTTTATTCAGCACCACATGAACCAACACACGCCCCTGTAAACAGCAGAGAGGCCCATCACTTCACCATCCACCCCCCCCCTCCCCCATGTTCCTCTGTAGCCCAACTGGCCTCAGAGCTCAAAGCTCAAACACTAATCGCTCTGCCTCTATCGCTTTCCCTCAATATGGACCTAAACATATGATTGATGGCGTTTTCCAAAAAGAGATGGTGCTCTCATGTCTCTGAAGGTTTGTCTTAATTGCAGTGGAGAGAGGACACACAGCGGTAATGGGATAATGGTGGAGATGGACTGGACTCTACAGTGAGAGTAATCAGATTCTCTACACTGAGCTTCTCCACAGCCTCCTGATCACCCACAAGAACAGTGTGTGTGTGTCTGTGTCTGTGCTTATAGGAATAGGAATCTATAATATCAGTTTTATGTTTCATTTTTTTAATGAAAGTACAAGAGCTGTTTTTATGGTTACTGAAGTTACAATGAAAGTGAAGTTCATTTTACTGCTAGGTAGGTAAATTTGTATTTAATATATGGATAGAGATAGAGAAATATACAGTGGTAACCCTACTTATGAGTTTAATCTGTGCAGGAGCCGAGCTCGTTAGCTCGAATGCTCGTTAGCTGGTTGCATTTTCCCCATAAGAATACATGTAAAACTGATTAATCCGTGTCAGCCGGCCAATATACAGTATACTTTAATATGCTAAATAATGTGTTTATATGGGTTTTTTAAAACATAACCGTGATGACGACGACGCTCGTGTAGGCTGGCGGCTGCATGGTTACACTTATCATATGAAAAGTAAAAGTAAAATGTATCTAACTTTCTTGTTCACTACCTTTTGCTACCTTAGCGTCACTTTCAACAGCACTTTCACTTTCACTGGACAGCGGTCAAAGGTATTGACTGACCTCTTCTTCGCATCTAGGAGATGCTACGACCGCAGCGCCCCTAGCAGTTTGGCATACTTGAAGAAATTTACGCTACTCTTTAGCTAGAATTTTACTCGTTACCTGGAACAAAAATATTCCAAGATCTTGACTTGTTACCTGGAATACTCGTTAGTAGGGATGCTCGTAAGTAGGGTTACCACTGTATAGAGCCCTTATTTCACATGTTTCACAAGATAACATTTCTCTTGAGGTTTACTGAGCTTGTCTGTGGACTAATATCTCCAGTTCTAGAGTATAGAGTGTTTATTGAGGTTGTGTGTGGAATAATATCTCCTATTTCTATCATAGTTAGTATGTAGAGCAGCAGTATTTGTGGATTTTATCATCCAAAATGGATTTTGTCACACACACACACACACACACACACACACACACACACATATTTTCTTTATGTTTACATCATCCATGTCTCTTTTCCCTCCTGTGTCACAGTCTTCGTCAGTCATTGTTGAATCTGGAGGTTAAGTTAGGGTGCTTTCACACCTGAAAGTCCGCACCATGGTCCGAACCAAGGTTCGTGAGTTTGTTACTTGTATATATTTGGTCTGGTTAGGTTTGTTTTCACACTACATTTTTGCAAGCGCACCAGACTTTTATTATGACACGCCCACGTGCTGTCGTCATCACTTACGTGGTGTGCGTCTTCCTACACTCAACGCTGATTGGTTTGTAGTAGGACGTGCGTCTGACGCATTTATATACTTTTATATAGTTTTATATATCGATGCCACAGTTTCTTAAGTTTAGGTTGCTCTGTCTTCTCCTTTCTCTCTCATCCTCTCAGAAAATAAGCTGCACGTTTCAGTATTTTTGTGAGTTTTTCAAGCTGACTTTTCACATGTTCATCAGACCAAAATTAAATTAAACATGTCGTCTCCTCATCGCTCCATGTGCTAGCACGGCTCATTTTTGCTTCTGTTGTTATTTTTCTTCTTCTATTATTGTAGTTGAATGTTGTTGAACGCCTGCGTGAACTTCCTGTATTTGGTCCGAAAGTCCGAAACTTCTAGAAAAGTGAACCGGACCATGGTTCATTAGGTCCGGACCGAGACCACCTCTTTTGATTGGACCAAATTTTGCTCCTTTGTTCCGGACCGTGGTTCGTGGCCGCTTTCACACTTGCTATTTTGGGTTGGACCAAACTGAAAAGTCTGAAAGTCCGGATCAAACAATGTCGGTGTGAAAGCACCCTTATAGTATTCTCACAGCCAAATTCAGGTGTGTTATTATAGTCAATGATTTATTTTAATAGAGATTATTGTCACACCCTGCATCCAACTCCTCTACCCTTTTGACATATGTCTTCTGAGGTTAAAGTATGGAAACTTCTAGGTGACCCCAGACTTTTGAGTTGTATTGTGTGTGTGTGTCCTGACGTTGTATAACAACAGTGTGTGTGTTCTAGCTTCAACTCTGATTTGGCCCAGATTTCTCTGCTGCAAGTGGTGAATCATATCTGCATATTTTTACATAACGTGGGACCGTTTCCTTAAGCTGCTTGAAGTGTTTGATGTTTGGGGAAGTCGGTGAATGCTTCTGAGATTAGGACACACAGCAAGTATGCCGTCCATTCACACTGCTGCATGTGTCCCTTCCCATAAATACGGACCATAACATAACCTCAAACTGTCATGTTATGCAGCTCCGCTGTATTAATTCTTCCCTTGTTTGATAAAACGTAATGAGATCTCCTGGGTTGAATTAACCTAAGAAAACTGCCACCAACAATAACAAAAGGATGGTGGTGTTTGATATTATTCCCCACTCATAGATCTTTCAAACAAGTGCAGATTTTCAATAGATACACATTTGTGTTTGTAAGAAGTAGAAAAGATATTTGTTTTTTGAGCACATGTTGTTGTTTTGATGTGAAATCAAATTTTAGGGCTTTTGTAAATGGTCTGTTTCATTTCAAATTGCTTCCAGATGCCTTTCTGGATAAAGATGTTTGCAGCTATTGCCAGGGAGAATTAGTAGTGGAGGAGTTGGAGCACACAGTGTGGGTAACCCTTTGTTACAGGTACCACATATGGTCAACTGTGATAATGACATTAAAAACTATAATTTTTTTAGCTTTGACAGCCCTAATTATGCCATGTTTACCATGTTCTGAAAAGAAGAAATGTAAACAAAATACACAGAGTGCAAAGTAATTTACAACAGTGAATGAGGTTATAAACCTGATGTACTTACTATCTGTGTCAATGAATTAATGTGATCAAATTTTACCACCTTTTTCCTCCCTAATTTGACCCTTCAAGGCAGGTTTCAGCCTGAAGCTGTAATCAGCTGTATGTTCACTGTTGTTATGACTCCCCTGGTGTAGCCCTCTCACTCAAATTCAGTACTTTTGAATAATATGGATGGCTGTTATTTCTGCTAAGGTTACTTTTCTCACAAAGTATCGGTGACTATCTCAAAAACACCAGTAAGATGTCCTCTTTATTTTTGGCTTTAGTTAAACTTTAACTGTTTTATGTTTGCATTGGGGAAGAAAACTTAATTTCCATGAAGGAACCTCCTGAAGGGATCAATAAAGTACTATCTATCTATCTATCTATCTATCTATCTATCTATCTATCTATCTATCTATCTATCTATCTATCTATCTATCTATCTATCTATCTATCTATCTAGGTGGCATAGTGACTTGGTAGTTAGCATGCTCACCTCTCAGCGTGGAGGTCTTGTCCCCCATCTGGGTGGAGTTATTCTCTCTGTGTCGGCATGTATTTTTTTTTTTGCATTTCCCTTGTGCCCCATCATGTATTATTGTTATCAATGGTCACCTAGCCTACATCTTTGTCCTGCCAGCTTGCACCTGTTGTATTCGTAACCCCTCCTTACCCAGGTCATTTGTCATTTTATGTGTATGTATATATTCATGCAATTCCCTGTACTTTTTGTCTAGTCTTGTCCTTCTATATGTCTGATGTGCTATCTCTTCAAAACTCATTATAACAAGCACACGTGATGCTCTAGTTTGACAAAATAAGACACCTCATGATTACCTACAAAATAATGTGAGACATTTTTATTCATAGATTGGATTGTTTGATTGTTTGGATAGTTGAATAGCATAGCAGGCTTCTACGTTTAACGCTCACTCTGTTTCTGTTTTGTCAGGGTAAATTTAACACAAACACTGAATTAGTTTAGTGTTTGTGAGAATGCTACTAGTGCTACACTGCTTGTGGAGTCAATATAGTTGTGGTTTATTGCAGCATTGTGTTCCCTGCCAGGAATTGGACTGCTTTGACTTTGATGGCCTTTTAACGTCTCTTTGGGTATTTTTTTATATTCAGTTCAAACCGGCGCAACCTGTAATGACCATGTAGTGGTGTCATCTAACACTTTGTCTAACCTTAGCGGAGTGAGAGGAGACGCCTGTGTGCTGTAGGTCTTATTGCTTTGCTTTTTTTCCCGTCCTCTGGTTGTCACCGTAATTAATTACGGTAAATTCAAAGGAACCCTCTCAGCACTTTCTTCTTTAGACTTGGAAAGGTGAGGTGACTCACTTACCAATTAATGCTCTAATTGAGAGCTGAAGCTCGATGGGAGGCATTAGATTACCCCAGACTAATGACCCGCAGCCTTTTCCTGTCAGCCAGGAGCCGCCCCAAAACAACTTCCCCACCTGCTGCGAGAGAATGTATCTGTTTATAGCAATATTGATAAAATGTTGTTGTCATAAGAAATACACATATATCAAAAATGGTGGCTTTATATGAAAAACATCAAAGAAAAAAAATTAAGGAAGTTCATTTATTAGTGTTTGGCTGATGTGAATAAAATGTAGTATCACAGCATTTTCTGGTCAATATCAGTCGATCACTGTATCAGATGATATTCTGTAGTCAGTTCTTGCCTAAAATAGTCTATTTCTACTGAAATGTATCATCAAAATGTCTCTGTTCAGGTTCAAGCTGCATCTATATGTTAAGTAATGTCTCACAGACTAGTTAGTGTGGTTAAGGACTTTCTAGGACCTCAGCTATCTCAGCTACTTCAGGGGTTGTTGAAGACTCTTCCTTGGACACATTATTACATATTTATGACAATAATCACTCAACTGCTTTGAGTTAGTTGTCGAATATGATGGACAGACGGTAATTATGCTGTATTCTAATAGAAATGGCCTGTTTAGATGTCTATTAAGTTTTGTTTTTAGCAATGTTAGTCTTTCAGCTCCAGTTCTAATCTAAAACAAAATATATTTAGCTGAATATAATGTAGTTTTTTTTTCCTGAGCCATTCATTTTAAAAGTTCACAGTGTGAACTAAGTATTAACTAGACAGAAAACATATTTCTAAAAAAATATATATTTCTTTCTGTTAAGATAGTTTTTTCTGTATTCTGAAATTTTCTTTCAGTTTGAAGCCCTGGGTATACACAATCTTTTAGCTTCCACTGCTATTCACACACTCCAAAGGCCAGCAAGCATTTTCTAAGGGTGTAAAGAATGACAACAAAAGAGTATAGCTGCAGTCAGAAACAGAGGTATAAACTTGTAATAGGAAACGGGGGTATTGAAAATGAGTGTTGTTTGCAGCAGGGGACCAAAAACACCTTTTTCAGGTGCATTTCAGGTACGATGCTCTTTAGGCTACATACACTCAGTGACTTTCTAACACTTTATCAGTTTCTTTTTTGGGCCTAGCTGCCGCTGGCTAGCCCTGTGGATGCAGCAGTTGCTTGTGTGCTGGAGCTGAAGTTTAACTGAGGATTCTCCAGAGTCTCCAGAATGGACCTTTAACCCTGCCTCTACAGGGACTCCAGTCAGCTACTGTAGCCCAACAGAAGCTACACAAATGCACACAGTGTTTCATTCTGTATAGAGTGAACAGGCACGATCACACACACACTTACACACTCACACTCCACACTTGCCCTTCCCTGGCCTCTGCTGTCCCTAAGGCTCACTCTCTGCCTGTTTTACCATCCAGTAGCCCTATACACCCTCTCTCTTTCTCTCTCTCTCTCTCTCTCTCTTTCTCTCTCTCTCTCTTTCTCTCTCTCTCGTATCCTATCTCCCTCCTTCCTTCTCTATTTTTCTCTAATAAGCTGTGGGACTGAGATGTAGAGACTGTCTTTCAGTGAGATAGAGAGGAAAACTCTCCCTCTCTCACTCCCTGTCCAGATGGGACGGTACGATTCACTGCCTCCATCCACGCCTGTCGTCCCTTAAGTGAAGCTGGACGAGCTGGGACATCTACTTCATGGGGAAAGAATCTGGACTAGAAGCTTGAGGCCCCAGGGACTAGCACCACGGACAGCAGAAAATGTCCCTTCAGCTTACTGTTCTCTGAGTACAAAGACTGGAGGAAGTAGTAGGCAGAGTAACATCAATTAGAGCAGCCTTTCAACCTTTCATAACACCACTCTAGCCCTAATGAAATATAGTGATTTTTAGGGGGCAAGAATTCAAAGCCCATTATAAATGTAAAAAAAAAATACACAAAAGAAAATAATATATGAATATGTATGAAAATACTTTACATTATAGTAATATTTAATAAAAAAAAACATGAAACAAAATGTAATATAAATGTTTTTAATTTGAGTGTCTTTGGCTACAAACACTGAAACACTTTACATTTCTTCTGGTAATTGTCAGATGGTTCCTAACAGTGCAGCTGCCAGCGCAAACACAACACAAGCTAACACATATACAACACAAGCTAACAAACACAACACAAGCTAACAAACACAACACAAGCTAACCAAAACAACACAAGCTAACAAACACAACACAAGTTAACCAAAACAACACAAGCTAACAAACACAACACAAGCTAACACATATACAACACAAGCTAACAAACACAACACAAGCTAAACAAAACAACACAAGCTAACAAACACAACACAAGTTAACCAAAACAACACAAGCTAACAAACACAACACAAGCTAACACAAACATGACATAAGCTAACAAACACAACACACGCTAACATAAACACAAAGCTAAGCGGCTGTAGTCTGGCTTTATCATAAGTGTAGTTTAGTAAAAGTTGTAGTTGTAGTTTGTTGTCATCTTCCATTTCACCACCAAACTGTAACTGCTGGTGGATCTGTGTTTTGTTAACTGGTGAGGAAAAGCACAATTCTGACATGTCAAACAAAATATTAAACTAACTGTATGGCAGTAATGTTCCACTCTACAGCCTGGAACTAGAACAAAGTAACAGTGTCATTAAAAGCATAATTGTTCAGTATATATTATTTGGTAATTTCAGTTATTCAGTCAAACACTGAAAGTGTGTGTTTTTTGCCATTTTTGTTTGATTAATTTTGGTTGCCATATTTTGGTGCATCCCTAATTATTAGACATAATAGTAAAACAATGATATATACAAAATTAATCCCTGGGAGATTTGGTCTCCCTAATGTGCACTTGATGGTTGAGGCCTTGCTACTTGGGTTTAGTGAAAGGACTTTATTGAACATGTTGTGTGAGAATAACTGTTTTTTTATTGAAATTTAATAGATACAAACAGACACTTGGCTTACAGGCAGATTGTTGGTATTTTTTTAATTGTTCACTTCTTTAATGTGCTGCTTTTGCCTCTCCCATTGAAGCAAGCACAAACTTTCCAGAAAAAGCCCACCCAACATCCTCCTGAGCCTTGCACATTTTGATTGCTGAGGAAATTATTGTTAGCATTTATTTATTGCAGAAAAAAACCTTGCATAAAGCAGTTTTAATTGTTAAAAAAAGAGAAGGAAAAGATCAGCAAAAAGCAGTGTAACCGTAGCATTTTATCAGCTTGGGTGGCATACAAGCCTCCACAAAGTCTCCAGCACCTGGCAGTTTGCAGATTCAATGCAGCCAGTTTACTTGAACATCGCCTGAATAATTGCTTCCCTCTCACTGTCATCACAAAAGAAACGTTACGTAGCAAAGTCGGCAGCATTGTATTAGAAACTGCAAGGCGACGCTCGAAAATGTCTATCCAAAGAGCGGCGTGTATTTTGGTGACCGTCATGTTCCTTTTCTTGCTTGTTTATCATCTGCAGACTCAGTACCACACTCAAGCTAAACTGTGTATGTGTGTGTGTGTGTGGTAGTGAGTGAGTGATTGAGAGAGCAGGGTGTATGTACGTGCTGTGCCCCATTCCGCCATGTCTGCGTTTTTCTAAAACATTACTGATAATTGCATTTTGACTTCATTATGGGACGACCAGCAAGAGACAAAATTAGATCTGTTTATCTGATGCCCAGCAGTGTGGAAAGATTCCATTTACAAAAAAGGGGGGGAAAGAACCCTTTGCACGAGTGTTTTGAGTGCAGAGCAGCTCTCAGCTTGCTACAGTAGGGAAGGACACAAAGGAGAAATGAATTCACACAAGAGCCAAATAGAAACAAACAAATCTCAGCTCTGCAAAAAAAGGAAGAAAGTATATAGGAAGTGGTGTGAATGGAGAAGGTGGATAATGACGATTTAAACATGAAGTGACGCACCATTGGGAATAGCACCAGGCAGAAATGTGAACAAACCAGTCACTAATGTTGCAGATACTTTCTAAACACACTCTTTCTCCAGCTCTCTTTTTAACTCTCTCTATCTTTGTCTCTCTCTGTTTGTAAAACCATCTATTTATCTATTTATCTATCTCTCCATCCATCCATTCATCCATCCATCCAAGGGCATTGACCGTTTTAAGGGGGTCTATTACTATAATGCAATTAACCCTCCAATCCCCCAAACAAACATTCACCCCTTTTTAGAGACTTGTGATGCTCCTCTATCCGTCCATCCATTTATCTGTACATCCATCCCTACATCCACCAAATGCACCAAATATTCATTAACCAAAATGATTGATTTGAAAATGGCATCATTTTGGCTGCCGAAAATTATGTGCTTATTCGGTAAATAACAAAATAAATGAGTACAGAATCCAACTCCATCTCTCTCTCTCTCTCTCTCTCTCTCTCTCTCTCTCTCTCTCTCTCTCTCTCTCTCTCTCTCTCTTTCTCTAGTAATGGGGTAGGGGGCTGTCCTGCTTCTTTGTGTCATATACCATCAGTGCTACTCTGACAGAAACTCTTGCTGGAATGTGAATGTGTTTGAAAGTGTACCTCCAGAGAGTAGATGAGGGGAGGTGAAGAGGATGGAGGAGAGGAAAGGAGGAGAGAGGAGAGTAGAAAGGAAGAAAGGAATGAGGGCTGAACTGCTCACACAGGCCCTGAGCCAGGAAAAGCGAGAGAGCACACACTCCATGTGGAGTTGCCCAGCAGACAGAGATTGATGGCAGGCGGGAAAAGGAGGGACAGCTCAGCTCATCCTTCATCATTCTGAGAATCCACTCATTAAAGACTATACACCAGAGCGCTAAGCTTTAAATGATGCAGTGCTCACAGATTACTGAAGGACTTATTATCAAATGTCCATGAAACAGTGCTAATCAGCCCTGGATGAATCTTAACCATTAAATGTTGTTAATACCTTTATATCAATGTGCTTTTAAATTGCACAATTACACAGTACGTATTTAATTACATACAATACTCACTAGAACATTTGTAAAGCATTTACATTTTTCATCATAAATTTAAACCTAAAATATGATCAGATCATCATACTCTTTATACCAAAACTTATAACTGGGATCATCTGACCCCAATTACACAAATAGCAAAAGTATTTTCCCCTTCAACAGCTATAATGGTTGAGCTGTCCTGAAATTAGAACCATTCATCCTTATAACATGCTTCATCTCAGTAATGTTGTTGAGCTTCTTTGCATGAACTGCTTTTTAGGTCCTTCCATAACATTTCTATTGAGTTACAGCTGGTTCACACTACAGGATTTTAAACATCCTAAACGGTGTTGAAACTGTGAAACAACCCACACATTTTTTCTGCCCTTGATCGTTGTTAGTCATAAAGGCTCCCACACTACACTATCTGGCCAGAACTGAAACACCACACACTTTATGAGTAACACACTCGAGCAATGGCTTTTCTAGGAGTTTCACACGAACTGCTATATCATGATAACATGTGGGAGTTTCTCTCAAACTAAATGTAAACAAACATGGTGGATGACAGCAAAACCATTTCAATACTAGTTGTGATTTCTGCTCACAAAAGAAGGTGATGAAAAAGTATGTGGACGAAACCATAACAGCACACACACACACACACACACACACACACACACACACACACACACTATAAAGACACTCATGCAGATGACACAGCTCCACAAGTCCACCTCCCTCGTGAATTAGCTGCCATGCTTTTAACTTCTCCCGCACACACTGACGTTCAATTCAGCTAGGCTGTCATTGGTTGATGGACTTTCAGGCATGACGACAATGAGGCATTTAACTACAGATAATTAGTTTTTACCCCACACTACAGTTGTAAATATTGAACAATTTACAATCCCCCGACTGCACTTGGGGAAGATTGTAGGGGTAAAGTTTAGACTACTAACACCCCACACCCCACATAAACTGGGCAGATAATCGGTTATGATCACCCTGAAATCATGACACTTTTTACAATTGCCAGCAGGAAATCATTCTGATTATCCTGTAGTGTGAACCTGTAGTATGAACCAGTTTTTAAGGTCTGGACTTTAACTCAAAATGTGTTTAAATATGAAATGTGCTGTTTGGTTTATATACATAATATATCTCATTAAAACAAAACAAAAAACAAAAAAATATTTTCGATTAATCTCTCCACAGAACAATCTTCCAATGGACTTCTGGACATTTTAGATGGCCATTGTACATTTTTGATATTTTGCCATGCACACACTTATTGTTCAGCGTTTGCCTGATTATGGACTCTTAAACATTGACATTACACAGGGGCTGTGGATCCTTAAATGGCACCCTGAGTTTCTTTGTGACTTCCTGCAATATTATTTGTTATAATTTTGGAGTGATTTTTGCATGACCACTCCACAGAGTGGTGTTGAATCTGTCTCAGTGTGGATTGGTGGAGACCAATCCCTTTAGAAATGGGTTTTGTAACATTTTCAGGCCTGGAGAGCACTGATAACTCCTTTTCTGAGGTCCTCAGGAATTTCCTTTGATCGGGCCATGGCACACTTCCCTAAACCTGTGTGCTGAAGACCAGACTTTGATAGTGAAGACCCAGGTTTATGTTCTTGCAGAGAAGAGCCTGCTAAATTCAAACCTGTCATCCTACTGACTGAAACACCTGACGTCAATTACCCTTTTACATATATAGATACTTTTTCCAAAGGAATTTAATGTTAATGTTTGCTTATATTAATTTAACTGGATTCTCTTTATCTCTTTATTCTCTCTTTATGCAGAAATACAGAAAATTCTAAAGTGTTCACAGTCTTCATATAGCACTGCACAATCTGAAAAACGAAGAAACCTTTGAAAGTTCCTTATCGAAAGTGAAGTTCTTCTAGAAACCATTTGTGTTTTAGAACCTTTTAATGGCAGGCATAGGTTCCTCCTTTATTGTTCAGGAATGCGTTTTTCAAAGTATTGTAAGGTTTCCAATAAACCAAGCTAGAGGCACTTTTAAAAGTAAAAGTACTCCTGGAGGAACTTATAAAGGTACCACTGGTGCAACAGCCTGAGAACACCCTAAGATATCTTTCAGGAATAATTTGTTTTTAGACTGAGGTAAGCTACAAAATGAATTGCATTTGCATTACATTAAACAGGTTTAGTGTACATAAACGTTTTTACATGATATGTCATAAAATTACAAATAGATGGTAAAATGTATTAAAATGTACTTTTATCAAAAATGTCATGCACAACAATAACTTTTCATCAAAACTATTCACTGTTCACTTTGTATGTAAATTCCAGTGTAAATGATTGTTTTAATGAACAAATACTACAGCATCTCCAGAAACTACAGTTATTGTGAAAAAGTTCATTTATGTTCATAATTTAATTTAAAAAAGTAAATTGTAAACTAATTGTAAACTAATTGTATACTATGTTCATTACATGTAAAGTGATATATTTCAAGCTTTTTTAATGTTAATGATACTGTTTGAATAGTAATTTAATTAAGAATTGTAGAATATTTAATATTGCACCTTGCTTTTTTATTGTCTGCAATAACTGCCATTTTTTCTTAGACTCAAGAAACCCTCACCTCTACCCACACTGTTGTATTTGTATGAGATGACTCTGTTATATCAAAAACCTAAAGTCAGTGTGGGTTGAATCTGTCATATCCTTGATGGATCTGCTGTCAGCTAGCATTAGAAGCCCATGTTGGAAAAAACTCCCATATGCACTATAGTACAATAAATTTGACCTGTGACCTCTTGCCATGGAAGGTCAGCCAACTCGGGCCTAACTAAAAATCTTGGACTTTGATAGACAGCTGGTTATTAAGGAGGATATGGTGTGGGCAGCTCAGAGACCACTAGACTCTTTCGACATTCTGGTCAGCTGTGAACACCTGAGAGGCTCATTAGAGTAGTTAATGTTCTGGTTCCACTCTCTTAGGCGGCGTCTGAGCAGAGATATAGATTCTGCCCACGCCGCATTACATCAGCCCATGACTTTCTCATAACACCCGAGGACAAATTTCATCGGAAGTTTTTCTTGGATCTAACAAACTTTTAAACAGGAATTATGTCTAAAATTTCTGACGTGGTTGCCACTCGTCCTAATGTATTCTGTCTTCATGAGATAATGCTTCGTACATGAATATGAATGCTAACAATGTTTTGGGCTTTCACAATGATAAACCTCAATTATGTGGCTTCATTGCCCTGGTGACATCTCTGCAAATAAATGGATTTTTTAATTCTTTTAAACTCATGTTTTACTGATTACACTAAGACTTCTTCGTTGATGTAGGTGTCATCACTGAATTTCTGTTTGTGGTGTTAGCATTGCCATCACTGTTCCTGATCTTTAAAAGAGTACAACTTGATTCAACCACATTAAAATATCTAAGAAAAGCTTTTTCATTCTCCAAGGCTAATCGGCAAATGTGGGCACAGAACTCAAGCAATACTAATGACTGCAGCTGTTACTGACTCCATTAAACTTAGTTGGCTAATGACTTATCAGCTAACTTCGGCTAATTTCCACAACAGCTATGGCATTTATCCCTCGATTTTTAATCTGAATCTGATCCAACCTGATCCTGATGTAGCTAGCTAGGGACAGAATGAAATTCCACATTTCCAGTGATAGCACCTGGTAAGTGTAGGGCCATATTAACCCTCTGAAGTCTGAGGGTGTTTCACACATTTTGATGTAGTCTGACATGCCTTCACTTTTTTACAAATTACACCCATCTAATTATTTTTTTCCCAGACTGTTAAACTTGCTTTTGTTCAGCACAAACTCAACAACAACAGTGGGAAAACATTAAGAGTGTCATAATATTATTATGAACTATATTTTGATTAAATCTCCACTTTTCAAAATCCTGTTTTCAGATGTTATCATATATTGTGTAAAAACGCACTATAAACATTTCAAGCCAAGACGTTTGAGCTCAGAATTGAATAAACAGAGGTGTTGGCTGCACACTGCTGATTACAGTTTATACAAATTGTATGTGGTTTTATTCCAAAAACAAACCAAATATGAGGTGTCACTGTTTTTCACACATTCTGTATATCCTAGATTTAATATTTATGGATTAAGTGTGAGGTGAAGTGTGAGAAGTCTTTGTTCAGATGAGCACTCAGGAGCGCGCCTTTTTTTTTTTTTGTATATTCTTGGGCTGCTAGTCCACCACTGCTCTGGAATTACCATGTTGTCACCATATGAATGTCAAATGGTGGGAAAAATGTGCCGTGCTCTGACTCTCTGAAAAACATGTGTCTACGTATTCAAGCAAAAGACACTGATAAGGCAATAATACACAGACACACATACAAATAAACCAATATAATTATATTAATAAATATAATTAATAGCATCTTTTTCAGATTATTTTGTTATTTTTCAATCTTATGTTTTCACCATCATATTTTGTTTAGAGAATCCAGAGATTGAGGCTAGATCAAGAAAACATAACAGCAATATGCAGGAAAGTAGTGTTGTAAGAGTTTGATTTGGGGATTTATGTAGGTGCATTTATAGACAATATTGTTAAAGATTTTGTTTTAATTTTTGTTGGAAAATGTAATTAAAACAGGCCTAATGAATATTTAGTTTAGTGACATCAGTGGCAACAGTTTTATGTGACTTTGCAAACTAGTTTAGCTACTGTGTTAGCTAATGCTTTAAAATAGCATCCAATCCACCTGTGTACCTGTGAAACCTCATCACAGCCTCGTCTCTGTCACAGTCTGGTGTCCATGTCTTACCATTGTGCTCACCTGTGTCTTCTTATTCTACAGCCCTGGTTCCCCAACTCATATGTGATTATGTTTGGTTTATATGCTCCCTTATGTATCAAAGTCTTGGTCAGTCATTTTATAGTCAACCTCTTATTTAATGTCACCATACGTTATCACAGCAGGTCAAATTCACAGCCAAGGATTTCTGCTTTGTTTAAAATAAACCTTTTGTCACACCCTCTCCTCCTTCAGTTTGACAGTACCTTTAACAACACTGAATATGTTTGCATGATTGAAAGAATTTGGAGAATGAAGCAGCAGATAAAGTCCAAAAACATCCATCCATCCATTATCATATCCTAATTCCTAATCAGGGTTGCGGTGAGTACCCTATCCTGGGCACAGGGCAGGGTAGTATACACTATCCTAGATAAGCCCAAGACATTGATGGGTAATGCCAAAAACAAATGATCACAAAGCAGTAGAAACAAAGGGAAGCAAGTAGTACAGTGGTTGCCTATTATTGTGGCTATCGCATCATTTTGAATAATTCTGGGAAGGTTGAGTGCTAACATGTTCAGCTCAGCTTGGTTAGCTAAACACCAATCCAAACATGCTGGAGAGCATTTAATATGATTCCATTCGCAGTCATCTTCTTTGGGGGCCCCTGCTGATAAGGAGCCCTGGGCTGCAGCTTTAAAACCCATTAGGTTAGTAGGCAAAATTAACTCATAGCATAGCAACAGTGACAGCCTTCATGGAAAAACAGATTTGAAAAAAAATTAATAGCCTAATTGTCAGCTATCCAAAATGAATCTCGAATTTCTGTATGTATTAATAACTTCCTTTCAATGAAGTAGCTATAAAAAGTAAGCAGAGGTTAACACTGGCCAAAATCTATTAAAGGTTGAATTATTGGGTTGAAAACTGGCTTTGAGAAACATGGATGTGAAATTTGAACCCAACCAAGCCTGACAAACATTTGAGAATTGATATCCAAACTCAAGTAATCCTGAAATGAATCGTTTGGTCCTATCGGGTTCAGACAAATATTTCAAGCCCTACCACAAATACATCTGGTAGAGGTGTAAATATAGCACAATGTTCAGGCAGAGCTGCAATGCTGTTTAGTGTGTAGGTATGCTTGCAGTGTTCTCTTACAGTCAGGAAGAGGCAGATGAGGGAAGAATGACTTTATCCAATAACATGTAATGAGCTTCTGATGTAGATCTTAATGGACTTGATGATGTTATTAGCACGCTAATGGACATATACATACAAAGTGCAGAAATATTGCATTAAAGCTTTTTTATATCAAACTTACATGACATTTTGTTGCACGTTTGTCAAAGCCCAGTAGAAGCCGTTCTGTTTATTTCTGCTTGATTGATTCTGGCATGCATGAGAATGTACTCTATTTCAATAGGTCAATGTGCAAAGGTCAGATTGGCTTGATTGGCATTTAGATTCATGGTGCTGAAAGAGGCACTGCAACCGTCCTTTAATGAGCCACTGCCTTTTTGTTCTTTTCAGGAATTAACACCTGTTTAGTGATTTAGGGTCTAGTCTGTTCAGGCGAGATATGAAGCCAAACAGTCGAATTGTTTCATTATGGTGATATGGTGTTGTAGCACCTGAGGCCTTTGTTTGTCATTAGCAGGAAAGATACAATACGCGTTGGTGTAGAGAATGGATTAGAGTGATAGATATGGTTGTCCAGGAATTCATCTATCCATAGTAGATGATGCCATTTTGAATTGATATAGTGGCTGTTTCCACATGGTTAGTCAGGGTGTGTTGATTTGTATGTGTGTGTGTGTGTGTGTGTGTGTGTGTGTAGGTTGTACGTGCATGTTTTGAAGTTGAACGTTTGTCTTGCTGCTCTTGGTTGAAGGTCAGATTGCTTGGTGCGGTGTTTCATAGTGCTGAGTATAACACTGCAGTGTATAAACTATGCAATGTTAAAGAGGTCTTTCATCAGAGGCTATTCAAGGTGGTATAAAGTGTATGAGAGTCCATGTGTGGGATGGAAGTAGAACATTTGTCTTATTGCTCTGGGGCTAAGGTCATGCAGTGTGGTCATGTTGTAGATGATTCTGTGTTGTGTTAAAGGTGTATTGAGAGTAATATTGTAAGAGTTGTGAGGGTCTTATGCAGATGTGTGTGGGCATATAAGCTTAACTTTTGGCTCATGTGTGAATGTAAGGCTGCATGCTACATTGGCTGAACTAATTCAAAAACATTTAAAATATGATTTGTGTTTATGAGAATCTGATCTGTACAGTAACTCCAGTGTTCAATGCAGAGGTGTTGAGGTGGGTCACACATTTGATAATAATAATAATAATAATAATAATAATAATAATTCAAATTCAAATTCAAATTCAAACAGGTAAACTCTCATGTTTTGTAATCACTACATGTAAAGTGGTATTTCAAGCATTTTTTTATCCTTTTACTATTGATTAGTATGACTTTTACCTCATAAAGAATCTCAGATTATTAGAATATTTCATTTTGAGTTTGAGTAAATTACTATTCAAATAATATGAACATTAATATTGAAATAGATCACTTTGTGTAATTTATGTAAAATATATGACTACTTGACCTAGTCAAATATAACTAGTTTACTTTATTTAATTAAAGTATGAATGCAAATTAACTTTTTCATTACATTTAGCCCCTTTCAAAGGGCTTCACAGTGAAATTAAGATGTGTCTGTAAAACAGTAAGCAATATATAAGAAAATGAGAAATGTTATTAAATAGTGGAATAATATTAATTACTAAGTTAAATAAAATAAAAAAGTAATTAACTGAAAGCTAGACTAAATAGACATGTTTTAATTGCTCTTTAAAGTAACTGTGGTAACTAGTAAATGTAGGTGCCTTATGAATAAAAGCAGATAAAAAATCCTAGATCTTTGATACATAAAAGCAAAAAACTACTTCACCAGTCTTTTTGTGCTTCATTGTAGGAGTATTCAGTAAAGCTGTAGTTGATTATCCAAAAGTTCGATTTGGAGTTGTATTCTGTCAGGCATTCTGTAATGTATGAGAGTGCTAGTCCATTAAGAGCTTTAAAAACCAGTAAAATAATCTTAAAATCAATTCTATACAAAGCAGGCAGTCCACATAATGAAGCTAACATAAGAGTTGTATGTTTTTGCTCTTTTTATATGTGTTAGTCCTTTGGCTACAGTACTCTGAGCTAGTAATCTATCAATCATGGTTTCAGATAATCCAGTAAATAAAACATTGCAGAAGTCTAGTCAGGAAAAAAGCATGGACCAGCTTTTGGGCCGATCTTTTTGTGACCCATTGTGTGGAGGCCATTGGTGGCTGGTCTAATGTCTTCACTGAACCCTTTATATTGTCATTATATTGATTTTTTTTTCTTTTATAGTTGTTCCTTGTGTGGGTCTATGTAACTAAAATATGTACCGTAAGTAAATTACAACTATTCTGATTGTCTGGCCTCAGTCAAAATGTCTGAAACATAATAATAATTAACATGTGACCATGAGGTCATACTTCATGTGACATGACAAAAACAAACAAAAATGGCCATACGAGTGTGGATATGGAGTGGAATTGATATGGCCATTTGGATTTTTTAAATATTTGTTTCCATCTGTTGACCATATGGACTGGGGAGTGAATAGTGCATTTTAACCATTTATTTATGGTGAATTACTGTAATCTCACAGTGAAAATGAGAAAAATCCAACATTTAACTGATTTAATTATATGATTTGTTGAATAAGTTCCATAAGATGTGTATGGAAGCTTGGGAAACTGGAAACTGGCCAGAATAATGGACACAATCAGTCTTCATCCTACTGCCCAAGAAAGGAGACTTGTTCCAATGCAGCAAGTATAGGACCATTACACTGGTCTCACATGCTGGCAAGATCTTGTTGAGAGTGATCTTAAAACGAATGCAGTCTAAGGTGGAAAGAGAGACTGCCCAAAAACAAGCTGGATTTAGACCAAAAAGAGGCACTTGGGATCAGATCACAAACCTCCAGATCATCTTGGAGAAAGCAAGAGAAAGGAACCAGGAATATTTATTGTATGCTGTTTTATATATTTCATAAAGGCATTCAACATGGTACAGCATGACAAATTGTGGATAACCATGCTGGTGATGGGTTTCCCCTCACATCTGATCGAGCTGTTGAGAAATCTGTACATGCAGCAGCCATTAGGACAGTTGATTGTCAGCATGGTTCAGTGTCAGACAAGGAGTATGACAAGGATGTAACCTCTTACCATGTCTGTTCAACATTTTAGGAGATCAAGAGATGAGGAAAGCACTGCAGGGATTTATGGGAGGATTCTGGATTGGTGGAAGGACTATTACCAGTCTCAGATATGCAGATGACATGAATATAATATGTAGATTAATGCAGTTAAAACAAACGTGATGACAAACACTGAAGACATACTGAAGATCACAGTGGAAAGAAGTTTGGAGCATGTTTGACTCATATATTTGGGATGTAGAGTAACAAAAGCTGCAGACTGTGCCAGTGAAGTGAAGTCAAGAATAGCCATGGGCATGTTGGTGAAGGTGAAATTGACAAAGATGTGGAAAAGCAAGTCAATTAGCACCGACACCAAACTAAAACTGAACTACCTTGGCCTGGTGAAGCCTTGGAAGATGTGAAGCCTGGACACATATTCCAGAAAACATAGACGTATTCAGGCTTTTGAGAACAAGTGCATCAGGAAGTTGCTGAAGATCTCATGGATGAAGATGATGACCACTGAGTAAATCCCACAAGTTACGTTATTTTGGTCATGTGATGATCCAGCACATGAGAGCACTGAAGGAAGTGTTATGACGGGACTTGTGGAGGAAGTCCAAAGACGTGGAAGACCAAGAATAACCTGGATGGATAACATCAAGGCATGGACTGAATTATCAGGTGCTAGCATGTTACAAGCAATTAGAGAAAGAGGGCATTGGAGAGAAGTGATGGTGTGTGATATGATATGACATATAATAAGTTTTAACAAAACGTTTTTAAAAATGTTCCACAAAGGAATGACACCAACGGAAATAATTAGATACAAAATGTATGCATTTTTCCATTTACATGTTACTTCTTAGGTTGATCACTGTGTCAAGGAACTGTCATACAATAATCCATGACTTCCTGATTCCCTGGGGTGACACAGAGATTAAACTATCTATGGTCATTCAACATGGTTAAGATATGAGAATTCAGAATTTAAATAAAAGAAAACTCTTCATAAGCCAGGAAAAACAGTAGCAATTTGCATGAAAAAATGCCCATATGTACAGTTGGGTAATAATTAAAAAGTTTTAATCAACTGGAACTGTGACAAACTTGCCTGGACAATGACTCAAGTTAATTTTGCTACTAGGATGGCAAAAGAGGCCAAACAAAACAAGGATCGCTGTTGGAGGGTGAAAAAATTAGCATCTTGGGGTCGCTAAGTCTCTCAAACTACCATCAGACACCACCTCCATACCAACAGATATTTTGAAGGCCAGCCAAGAGAAGTCTTTCCTGTCATCTAACCACAAACATAACCACCTGGAGTTTGCTAAACGCTACTGGGACTTTGACTGGATCTGTGTTCTATGGTCAGTAGCAATGAAAACAGAAAACCTGTGGGGTGAGATAAAGGAGAGTGCAGGATGGATCTTGGATGAACTGGAGATTCTGTGAAGAGGAATGGTTTCAAATATGGTCTCTATATTCTCCGACTTTATAAGATGTTATAGGAGAAGACTACAAAGTATGACATGTACCAGTTCCAATAATTGTGCAGCATGTAGTTTTGTTAAAAAATATTATTCTTGAAGGATTTTAGTCATAGTATTTGTATTTTTACTTCAGTGAGATTACAATCATTCACCAAACGATGAATTTCATGTTTTTCTCATCTTTGCCAAAGGTGCCAGCAATTGTGGGGAGGACTGTATGTGGCACTAGAGCCGATAAGACATTTGCTGTACCTCTGCCGTTCACAAGTGATCATTTAGCACGGAAGCCGCTACAATGCTGCTGAAAAGAGTTGTAGTGCATGAGACAAACAGTAGCAGTGAATCCGTACCTTCAGCAAGTTCTTTTCCTTATGCTTCTGTTTCCATTCTCCATTCAGTGCATGTAAAAGATTGATGGTGTGGGCCTGCCTCCAAAAAAACTACACATGGATATATATCTCACCATTCACTCCCGTGAGACTGAATCCTATTGTTGCACTGTTTCTGCAGAGGACAGGAGGGCTGTGAGCTATACCAGTGCATGCTCATTTTCATACACATTTTTGAGAGGTTTTTATGGCGATGGCAACAACAAAGCATTGAGTTCTGCCCCCTTTCTCTCTTTTTCTCTCGCTCCCTCACTCTGGCTCACACCCTCACACACACACCCTCACACGCACACACATGCACACACATACACACACATACACTCCATCTCTCCCTAGTTCCTCTCCCTCCTCTCTCTGCTCCATTGTTGCTCTCTCTCTCTCTCTCTCTTTCTCTCTCTCTGCTTGTCAGAGTGGCAGTGCGTCTCTGGGCGGAGGGTTTTTCTTTGTGAGCGCTGGCAGCCGGGCCTGTGCTGGGGTAATGAGGACGGATGCCCGCGCGTGGGTAGAGCAGCCTGCTTTGTAGCGTCTCACCAGCAACAATACCAAGGTTTCTGAGAAGCAGGCGAGCCAAGACACCGCCCGCACGGCAAATAGATACCCGGGCCAAGAAAGCGACAGTTTGAGGCGAGACAGTTTGTCTCTGAATTAGGCCCTAATGAGTTCACTTCTTGTGTTTCCCCGCCAGGGTTTGTAAAAGGGAAGGTGTGCCATTGAGTCTGTCATAGAAACAAGTTGCACCATCTGACAACAATGAAGCAAACCTGGCATATTGGTCATTTATTATGCTGCCTTGCTATATTCACACATAATATTTACTAATAAAAAATGCAACATCCTGTACCTGTAGTACAATGTTGATGGTGCCTGGGTGATAAGCAGATGCAGCAGCTACACTATAAGAAATCTCCATCTGTAAAAAATAATATGAATGGATTAAGGCTGTCTTAACTCGCATTTCATTTATATATTTATTTCTTTATTCATTTTGTTTGTGCTCTAACAATTGCTAGGGATACAGTTTCATGAACTACTCTAGCTGGGTACTCAGAATAGCAGTTACCATTAAAGAAGAGTAAGTCAAATTCATTAGTATACAGTAATTTGAGATAAAATAAACTGATATAAACCTTGAGTTTCAGTCTTACCCCTTGCAAAACTGCCATCAACAGTTTCTTACAGTAGGTTGCATGCATGTATCTTGAAAAAAAAAAAACCTCATACAGCTCCCAGTACTAACATCCAGCTCAGCACAGCAGTTAATCTCACATGCGAAATGCACTAAAATCACCTAAATCAAACTTCAGATACTTATTAGAATCTCATTCTGCAGCAAAACTACCTCACGTTTTCTTTTAACAATAACATTGTCATTCATACCACTTCAAGCTAAAAACACTAACATCAAATAGCATTAACCATTCATTATCTTATACACTTAATCCTGATCAGGGTCGCCATTCAAATAGCATTATACGATACAGTTTTGTATTTTTTATATAAGTATTCCATTACAAAACAAGAATGGTCAATTACAGGAGTTCAAGGCATTACATTTTTTTTGTTTACCCAACAGCTGCTGTTGTAGTCATCTTTATTGAGGTTTGTTTGCTTAACTACCTTAGATTTGTTCATGTGACATTAGGCTAACAATAAAATAATATATTTTTCAAGGGCTGTAGCATAAAATCCCAGTATGATGGTTGGAGGGCAGTGAGGTTAGTCACTATACTAATCATTACAGTCTGCTGACCAGCATTTCCATTTCCAACCATGTCTCAACATTTATGTATTAAATAATGTGAGAATTTAGATTACTATAAGAATATTATGCACATGCTGTTCATCTGGCAATGGTATCATGGAAAAATTACCATATTATCTTAACAATATCTTGAGGTTTTATTATCCATCTGGACAAACCCACTATCAGTAACCAATAGCTTAAATCTGTAATGTGAATAGACTGCAATTGACTTTTTAAATTTTTCAAACATAAAATTAAGGTACATTTTCACCCCACAAATATTTTATTGTCTGTCTAGAGTTGTCAGAACACACACACACACACACACACACACACACACACAAAAGTGAACCTCAGTAAGGATGACTACAAAAGCAGCTGTTGAGAAAACTTGGAAATCATAATGCATCATGTTGCATTGAAATTCCTCTGAACAGTTTCAGTCTTGTAGTGTAAAGCAGGGCACAAAAATTGGGAAAACTGTAACATGATTTTTCATGTTTAAACAAGTCTAAAAGAGCATGCCTTTGATCATATTCTCATAGCAAAATCATTGGCAAATTTTGAGGTATTCACACAGATTCTTCTCCAGATTTACTTTAAAACCCTTTATAGCAGAAACACTCAGTGTGAATTAACCAGGCACAGCCTCCATATATTGGGGTCATTTTACTATTTTTTATGGTGGAAAAATACTATAAAAAATCAAAAATTAAGCATAATTTGACCCCAGCTTTGTGTCTAGACAATTGACCCGCCCATTTGTTTACTCTCCCTATAACTAGTAATATCCCTGACTTTAGGAGGGTCTAGGAGGCCTCCTCCAATGCATGTGAAGTCAAGCCACTACCTCTTTTCAAACTACTGCTGATACATTGCTACCAGGCAGACAACACACAGGAGAGCACAGGATTCCCAGTTCTGATGGATTGTCTAGCAGATGCCTGAGCCAGCCAACAATACTTAGTGGTGCTGGAGGAAGAAAGCCATCTTACCCGCCTGGAGAGAGCAAGGCCAATATTTGCTCTCTCGGGCCCTGGCTGCTGATGACTATCAGCATGACCTGGGATTCAAACTCACGATCCTCAGATCATAGTGATAGCACCTTAGTCCACTGAGATTAATTTTTGTTTAATTAAGCGGTATTAATTTATAAGACTTTTTAGGGACTATTATAACTATCTCCCAGTCTGTCACAGTTAACCCCACTTCGTATTTTGTCACATAAACAAATCAAACATGACTACACATGAACTGTTAAATGGTAGGTTAACCTATTACTGATTTTGGAAGAAAAAAAAAACATGCTGTTATTAGGATGTTTACACAAGCTTGAAGAACCTAAACTGAGCACACTGAGACAAAATTTATTCAAGCAAAACATATTAACTTAGCTGTCTAGCTAGCTAGAATCATACATCTACCAAATTGGTCAAATGTATGCCTCCAAAATTGTAAATATGCATGTGTAGTTATTTAATAAATAAGCACTATCAGTTCAATAATATACACAGGGTGGTCCACGGTGTGCATCTTTTTTTCATTTCCTCCCACCCTTTTTGCTACTACTGCGGATAATTACAAGTGTCATTTTTTATCAAGAGAAGTTGATGTGTGTGAAATCAAATGTATTGTAAATGCATCTTTTACTAACAGAAGGTGAATGACTATAAACAATGCTGCTTAGTTTGTGTTTACTTACTGTAACCTAAACATTTACTTTTTTTATTTTTATGCATTGCTATTAAATCTTCATTGCATCTCACATTTTGAATAGCAGACCAAGTGTTTCTGATGCTTTTGATGACTCACATACTCAATTAATCATATTGAGCATTGCAGCCCAACTCAGCAGTTTAGTTTGTAATAAAATGGTTTGTTGGCTTATATAATGAACTTTGCTTGCATTGAGCTTACCCTAAATAGTAAGTCATTTTGAATATTTTTTCACCACATTGTTAATTCCAGTGGTAGATTAACATAAGAGGCCATGAGTTAGACTTTTTTGGATGTCCAAAATTTTGGACCACACTCATAAGCATTTTTATTTATTTAAATATAAATTACATCAATTTACTTTACTATATAAAACTGGCATTTTGGGCCTTTTTGGTATTCTTGTATTTCTGTATTCATTTTTTTCATTAGTAAGACACCAACACATTGTATTATGGTATAAAGGAAAATTTTAGTTTGAACACTACATTTTGAGTTGCACTATGGGAATGTTATAGTGAACTATATAGTATGTGAAATGTGAGATTTCACATTACAACATTAAATGTGCTGCTGTGGTTTTGAATAACACATGAATGCACAATTTCTGTTGTATGGACCAATTCTGAAAGCAGCTTATTGGAAACAAAGTTTGTATTCAGATTTATTAGAAATGTAACAGTCCATTGATCTGCATCAATGCTAAATTAACAAACAGTCCAATGCATAGATGAGACGCATAAATATTGATGCAATCATGTTTATTTTCGCACTTGTTCCAACATTATCTGCATGATTCTGCATTATCTGCTGTCTGTGTGCTGATTATAACTATTTACTAGCAAAATGTTCTGATTATGTTTTGTTTGCATTTGCAGATTTCCTACAAATGTAACAGGGGTGGAATTTAATCATATAATTTTATATCAACTGCAGACTTCAGTAATTTAAACCCTTAGAATGTATAGCACAGATGTGCAGGTTACTTGTGTAAAAAAATATTCATCTTGCTCAAATTATTTTACATTTAATTAAAAAAAACAATGTTAGGTTGTCCCTTGCCTTCATCTTCCTCTCCCAGCTGCTATTCTTTCTCTGTTAGACACTTCTCTGTGTTGGAGTAGGTACATGTTTACATATTAAAATCATCCCAAACACTTCATCTTGGTACTGGAAATGAGTCAAAACAAAAAGTAATTATAATTTTAACAGGTATGTATGGTCCTAATTTCACAATTGTTTTGATCTTGAATATAGTTTGAACAGTTTTTAAACATGTGTAAAAATAGTAATAAATAATAAATACATGCTTATGTTTGAGTGCTAAGTGAATATGTGAGTTTTCTAGGTTATTCAATGCAATTTGTGCCAAAGCACTGAAAACCGTTGCATAGTTATGCATACATAGGTGATGCATACACCATTGGTGTTTTGACCTCATGGTGTAATGTGCTGCTGCGCGTATCTGGCTGTGTATTATAGTTCATCAAACAGTTAATCCTCACTAATAAAAAAATGTGAACTTTGTATTTAAATTTGGAAACAGCTGTTAAAACTTTGATTCAGAGAGATTTTTTATTGAGTTGTATTTTAGCTGTTCAAAGATCATTTTCTGTGTGTGCAGTTAGCCTTATTTATTTGTTTTTATGAAGCAGATGTGATAGTATTTTGTTGACACCAGAAGATCCACTTATCTTTTAGATGATACCCACAGAGAGTGAGTTATTTGTTTTTCAGAAGTAATCAGTAATTTGTAATGTGTTGCTTTTTTAGTAATGATTCCAACCCTGGATATCAGCTAAGATGTCTTCAACATATTTAAATTCTGTCTTTTTCCTTCTTTAGATTTACACATTAAGTAGTCCTGGACCAAGCTATCATTTGGACCCACCATTCTAACCATTAGATGCAATATAATTGCAGAATAGTAAGAATATTTTCTACCATTTCAACCACCACACATAAGAAACTGAATTACCATAGAATTGGTCATTTGAATAAATTATTTTGATTATTTTTGGTGCCCCATGCACAGTGTGTGGTCTGTATGAGTGGAGTGCTGGCACTGATCAGTAGTTTGTGAGAATGTCATTGAATATTATCAGATAATTTTGTCACAGCTTTCTGATAAATTATACTGCAACATCCGGGATAAGAGAATGTTGTGAGAATGTTGTCAGAAGAAAATTGTGTGTGCAAGATTTAATCACTCAGGTTTTAAGTAGTCATAAATAGACTTGCTTTTGTTTTCTCTGATACATGTTACATGTATGACAATATTATTTTAAACAGGCAAACATCAAAAGAACACTATACTTTTGTCTATGATAGTTAGTAATATGTTATACAGTGTCTGAATCCACATAAACAAGCCCATGTTTTCTAAAATAGACAAAAGAATGTCACATAGATAATGAAACTACCATCTTGAATCCTACAATCCTACATACATTTGGACAACCCAAAACATTAGGGTGACCAGATGTCCCTTTTTTAGTGGCTTGTCAGAGCTGGAAATGTCTGCAGAAATGTTCCAGTTTTGTACTGTAAATTATAATCACACTGGAAAGTCTGGGAAAAAAAAGACCTGCAGCAGGCGGGCAAATGTCTCATGTTGTGCTTGTTTTGACCAGCAGCAGGGGTGTCGGAAGCATTTGTAATTTGGGGAGGACACGCTGTGGGGTGGGGGGGATAGGGGGGTGCATCTGAGAGTTCTCCCCCAGAAAATGTTGAATTAAGCAGATGCCATTTCCTGCATTATGGTGTATTTTAACAGGTTATTAAACATCAAACATTATTCTTGATTTAGTTTGACTTGTTACACAGCATAACATTATGCCAAACAATGGTGACACTCAACTGCATATTTAAAAATAAGAATATTTATAACTTTACACAATGAATGGGTGCAATTTTTATAACCACCAACAGTGAATTTAGGGAGGGATTTTCATACATCATACATCCTTCGTAACACAAAGTTACCCTTTCCCAAGCAATTATGTCACAAAAAAATGTCAACCTGCATGTAATTATCAACACAAAATAGGTTTACAACTTCCTTCCTACCATGGTGCCACCACAATTTCTATCAATTCATAACTTTCACAATCCACTTGGAATAACATCCATCTCCCTTCTCCCACTGTTTTCCTTTCCAATAATTCCTTCCCCATCAACTGATTTTCCCCAATTTCACTCCTAGAAATGAAGATTAAAATTAAATAGGCCTATCTTTTTTATACTGTCCAAAATAAAGTTCAGTTTAAGCTCTGGATTATGCCTTTAAGTCAGTAATGTCTTTCATGAAGTTCACACAACTGACTAGAATGCACTAAAAAACTGTCCTGTGGGAAAATTCAGACATACATTCAGCTTCTTTGTAAAGAAGCTCATAATGTCTGTTGTGTCTGGGGAGGGATCAGATATTGCAGACAATTAATCATTACCCAAGAATCTCAATCTATGCTAACCTACTGTGATTTAAAGTGAAGTAGCTTCCTTCTTGTTTCATTGTTTAGTTGAGCAGTAATTTAACATGGCTAAGTGCTCATTTTCATTCCTGTAAACAAAGAATAAGGTTTTAGCAAAAGCTGGACATTGTGAGATGTCAATGGGACTGACCTTACCATATCCAGTTATGAGCTGCACTGACCAATCACTTCTTCATTAATTCTCACATGTTGTGCAGTTACCAGGAAAACATGAATTGGACTTTTAGTGGAATGAGCATTCTCCTATCAATCAAGTGGAATGAATTTTTTCTCGAAGCAATAGAAACAGCACTGGGTGAACTAATTTTGTATGGTAAGTGTGTGTGGAGGGAGGGGTCCTAACATTTTAATTTTATTTTATTGTTTTGGGGGGGCCCCTTTAAATAAATAATTACCACAATGCCTATGACCAGGGGGCTGGCTACATATACCGACTAACCAGTTCTACCACTTGCTTGAATATTAAAATTCTATAAGAAGTTAGCAAGCGTCAAGTGAGTCCACAACACGGATGCAGGCTACCATTCTGTTTACAAAATACATGAACTGTACTGCTTTTATTATTTCCATTAGGACTGTATTCATGTTCACAACCTTTTGCTTTAAAGAGACACAGACAGTGGTGTGGTAGTCACAGATGGTTGGTTGGGTGGCTGGGAGGTAATCGTGGCCCTTGTAGTGTAAGCCAAGATATTTTTTTTTTTTGTGGAGGAGAGATAGTCCTGATAGAAACGATGTGGCCCGAACCTGGGCCACATCTGGCATGCACTGCTGGCCCACATACCACATGGAATGATGGCTCAGACTTGGACCAGGTGCAGTTGTAAACTTTTAAACTAGGTCTAGTTGTTAAACTAGTGTTTGATTGGTGTGTAAGTATAAAGATGCTCCCACAGCTCCAGCAGATGTTGTTATAATGCTAAATTTAACTGTTTGTGTATATAAATTAATATTTTTGTTAGTAGCAGTGAATCAAAGGGATAAACAATATTTTAGTACTGATAACCACATAGAGCCCAATTTTAAATTTTTATCATCCCATGTGGAATTTGGGCCACTGGTAAATGCCGGATGTGGCCAAGGTTTACAGGGTTTGCTTCATCCTGGGACATGCATAGGAAGTTATGATCCCCTGGGCTTCAGCCCCCAGGAGGGCTGGAGGGTGCGCTCGAAGATGATCTTCCCTGCTGCCGGGGTGGTGGTGGTGGGGTTTCGTGTGAAGATTTTTGTTTTTGAGCACACCAGTCAGTTGTAGCAGCATGCCAAACAATTGTCACAAGAAAATTATGTGAATTGATTGGTGTGCAAACGGCCATGCTAGTGTAGGGGGTAGGTTGGAGTCTCCGAAACAGTTAA
>BRDA01056469.1:0-10208 GCA_036984385.1 Crenuchus spilurus
CAGACCACAGTCATAGTGTCACACCAGAGGTCCTTAAATCTCTTATTCCTTCTCTGTTCTTTTCACCTTTCCTTTCTCTTATTGATTGTCTCACTCTGTCACCTTTAACATGGTCTTAATTTTTCTCAGCTTTTTCTTTGTACTGTTGCCTTACATGGCCAGCTCTCTTCTGTCTGCATTATGGAGGCTCCAGAGCGAGGCTACTGCAGTGTGGTTGGATATTGATGTCTTTGTTAGGACCATATGTCCTCATTATGATAGGAATATAGAATAAATCTGTAGAATTGGGAACGTTTTGCTCATTCTCCCAAGGGAAGGTTCTTTTTTTAAACCAGAAAATCTACTTTTGGGGAAAAAATGCAGAGTTGACAGACTGTGTTCTGGTTACTGAGGTGAAGGTTAGGTTTAGGTTTAGGTGTAAGATTAGTCAGTTACAGTATTACACAAGTCACTGGAATGTCAGCACAAACATTGTAGTACAACGTGTGTGTGTGTGTGTGTGAGAGAGAGAGAGTCTCTGTGTATGTGTGTGTGTGTGTGTGTGTGTGTGTGTGTATCTGTGTGTGTGTGTGTGTGTGTATCAGTGTGTGTGTGAGTCAGCTGAGTCACCTCCTGTCCTCAGGGTGCTCACCTTTGTTGCAAACTTCATTTCTACTGCATCTCATTACCTGTAAATGGCCTGCAGGATCTCACACACACACACACACACACACACACACACACACACACACACACACACACAGGAACAGTGACAGTAGCTTGTTTGCGCTCTCTCATTACCCTCACATGGCTCAAGGGTTTGTCCTAGATCGTGCACTTTAATTTTACATTCGACAGTTCAGTTCTCAGACCTCCGGAGGAGGAAGTAACCCATCAGATAATTTTTTTCTTTCTCGTCAGTAATAATTTACTCTTTGTACAATTGAAAGAATTATATTTATAATGTAAATTCTCAGCCTCTCTTGGTTCCCCTCTGTCTGTGGAGCAGGCCTGGCCGTTCATGAGGACATTACCCTCCCCCCTCTCGTCTCTGTCTGTCTCTCTCTATCTCTCTCTATCTCTCTCACTCTCTCTCACTACAAGCAGGATCACATCCACAGTACAGAGGAAGAGACCCCAGGCTATGAAATAAGTGGCCAGGGCTATTGCTGCTGTGACGGCTCAAAACAAGCATAGTAATGACAAAGGCTAAAGATGGAGGCTCAGTCAGTGCACTGAGACACACCACACATAATATTATCACACGGAGTTTGAGATTTAGCCTGAGTGTGTGTATATGTGTGTGCTTCCTTCTCCAGAGGGAAACTGACCTTTCCATGCTCCACCCACCAATACTGTTTTCATCACTAGTGTTGTGAGGCTGCTCTCAGTCAACATAATGAGAGAGGTTTACAGTTTGGGCTACAGCCCCGGGTCTTAGAATATTGCCATGCCAGACTGACTTCTTGGGACCCCAATGTCTTTACATTCCTGTTACACCCCTGATAGCTATTACAGTGCATCAGATGGCAGAGGATGTTTGGTAGGAATCCCTCTGTCCTCAAGACATTCTACATCTACACTATGAAGAGCATTCTGACTGGCTGCATCACTGCCTGATATGAGAACTGCACCACTCTCAAGTGAAAGCTCTGCAAAGTCTACTTCACTGGGGTTCAGTCTGCACACCATCACACACTTTTACACCCTGTACTCAATGAATTGTGTTTGGTACAACAAATACTGGATATGTCACAATTATGGACAATTTATCATACAATCATGTTATGCCAAACCATATCAGGGTCATTTAGAGCCAATTCACCTGATCTCCATGTTTTTGGACTGTACAATAAGTCCATTTTCAGTACACCTTTACTGCAGGTTTACGTTTACATTTACAGCATTTGGCAGATGCTCTTAACCAGAGTGGCAGGTCAAGCCGAGCTGTACTGGAAGCGCAAAGGACTTGAAGTGCAGCTCAAGACTTGACCATTGCCATTAGGTAGGGAGGGGCTCGTCCATTTCTTGCTTTGTAGGTGAGCATCAGGGTTTTGAATCTGATGCAAGCAGCTACAGGAAGCCAGTGAAGGGACTGGTGTGTGACAACTGACTGGTGTGTTCCCTTATTTATACATGCAGTAAACCCTGTCATTTAGCATCTGTGAAGTCCCAGGCTGAGTTATTTGCAAACTAGTAGAAGTTCTGATCTGTAGATCAAGAAATGCACATTTACATAAAACTGTTCAAAGTAAAAACTAATATTAAATACAAAACCTGAGATGGATGCCATAATTTTCTTTAAAGCTCCAACCAGTAACTACAAAAGAGCATACCTGTGGATGGAGCATGGAAAGATCTATTAAAGATCAAGGAGGATGAGAGAGAGAGAGAGAGAGAGAGAGAGAGAGAGAGAGATCCCAGGAGAGAGAGAAGTGTGTCTGAAATATCTCTAAATTGCTGTCCACTCTGTCCGTCCCCACTTCTCGTTTTAAAACTCTATATATTGAGTTGGTCTGCAAGCCTCTGCCCTGACATTTCAGTCTTGCCTCCATAGCAACAAAGTCATAGGTCAGCTCCCATTAAGCTCTGTTACCTCTAATCATTACAGTTCCCTGCTGGCTGTTTATTGGGTAGAGCATGACCTTTGACCTTTCCTAACCCCAGGGGGTACAAAGAGGTCACAGACTTGTGGCCACACACCCAGCAGAGAGAGATGACCCTAAGGTCAGAGCAGATAATGAGGGGGATGTTCTGCTGACTGCCACTGCCATTCAGTTAAGCAGAGCACTGACTGTATCTACAGACTAAACCTAAACCTTACTCTGACTACATTCAGACTGTGGGTAAATCTGCTGAGATGACTGTTCACACTGTTATTAGTAAGATATCAGATATGATTTGTCCGTCCACACGTCACAAGTCTGTCTGTTTAGGTTTATGTGGTATCAGTGCAGACATCAGTAATTACAGACACACTGGTGACGGGGCTTCAGAGTTGCCAGGTTCATCGTTTCCTCGCAAAATTGCACTATTTATTTTAATGCACTCATGGGTAAAAATTCAGAGGTGGTGAAGTGTTGGTTTTTGGACTACTTTTGACCAACAGTAACTCTTATAGCAACACAACAGTAGTGCTGGAGTGTTAGACTTTCTAAAATTAGAAGACCCCAGTGGAAGGATCTGAGAATATAGATTACAGTACGACTACAATAAGATTTAACAGTAATAAAAAATAATAACTTCCTCAAAAATCTGTGATTAGACTCATTAGATTTTGGGTTTAAAATGTGCTTTCTTTTAGACGGTGGGCTGGACATTTTTTCAGGACCTGGCAACCTGGGACTCTGCTGTGGCACTCTTCTTGGATCCACACTTCTGTCACTCTGGGTTTGTCATGTTTTTGAAATCAAAATCAGTCATTATACTGTAATAGTTAATGTCCATCATAAGCATGACTGCAGACTTAAAATGGTTAATGATTAATTAACTGGGAATATATATATATATATATATATATATATATATATATATATATATATATATATATATAGAGAGAGAGAGAGAGAGAGAGAGAGTGAGTGAGAGAATCTTAGCATTCAGAATCTTACCAGAAGTAAAAGGTAACAATCATTACATTATCAGCTGGGAACCTGAATGGAGCAAAGCCAAAGCATTAAATAAAGATAAAGCACTGAAACTACATACACTACACATTACATATTAGAGTAACATCTTGATCTTTATTTTTTTTCTGTCTGTCATTCTGTGTTGTTTTTTTCAGACTGGTGTTAAAAGCAGAAAATAAAAGTCAAAGGCAGTTTAAACACTAAACACTAGAGGACACATGACACATTTCTCACATTATATTGTATCACAAATTGTATCACAAATAGTACAATATGTCCACATCTGACATTCCTAATAAAATACTGAGAAGATGCTCAAGATATTAACTGATATCTGTGTATTATTAGCTTTTCATGGGTGGTGTATACATGTGTGGTGTGTGGTATGTGCTATCCTGCACTCATTACACTGGCAGTGTGTGTGTGTGTGTGTGTGTGTGTGTGTGTGTGTGTGTGTGTGTGAGAGAGAGAGAGAGAGAGAGAGAGTACTGCCGATACAGAAACATGCAGACAGACATAAAAAAGAAATGAACACTATTAGTGTGACACCAGCAAATTCATGACTCTACTTTCAGCTTTCTGTATTCAGACATCAATAATCGCTCTCTGCTCCCCTCCCAATGAGAGTCATTTATGAGTCTGCTCAGACATGTATGTGTGTGTGTGTGTGTGTGTGTGTGTGTAATGCCACTCTAGAGAAAAATAAATTTTGACTCTTAATAACACATCCAGCTGGGTGCAGTGACCTGACACTGTGCCTCTCTCTAAACTCTGTCTTCTTTAACACACACACACACACACACACACACACACACGCACATATTTACCCTTTTCATACTTCATGTAGTTTCAATGACCTTATGAAACACAGAGCGAGAGAGAGAGAGAGAGAAAGAGCGCAAGTGTGTGTTTGTGTGTGTGTGTGTGTGTGTGTGAGAGAGAGAGAGAGAGAAACAGGATATTAGCATTATTGTTCTGGTACCTTCACTGATCAATGCTGGACTTCCCAGAAGAAAAAGATCATCAATATCATTACATCATCATCATTAAATGAGCAATTTCACCCCCCCCCGTGTCTCTGTTTAATTAGTTGTGTGTGGTGATGGGCACAAGGGATCTGTCCACTTTATTAAACCTGTGGTACCTAATCTAACCTCTCTGTCTGTAATTAATCAGCTGAACAGTGTAAAAATATTATTTTGACGACTTTTCTTTGTAGTAAAATTTGACATGTTTTTTCTGCATTATTTGTGACTGTTATTGTGGCACAGATGTGATAATATGACAATATCTGTGTTAGTGTTAACATTTTCAACATTATTTGCTAATAATGCACATTTGGCACAAGGCCTTTTAATGGTGAGTGTATCATCACTTTGTACTTCATTAGAATGATGAACTCTGACTCTGCCTAATCAATAATTGTATTTCCTTCAAAATAAATGATGTACGCACCTCTACTATTGTTTTGCAAACCGCCAATAAACCCATCAGAATGTAATTTAAAACTTTATCTTACTGAGAAAATAACTACAAATATTTAATTAGTCATAAATTGCATATAATGCAGCATGAGGATAATTTACTTCTTCCTGGTAAATACTGTATATGTAGAATATCATCAAAAAGTGAAAGAAGTGTTTATTTCTTTTAATGTTGATGATTATGATCTACAGCAATGAAAACAATTGGGGAGGGGTTTGTGTGCACATGAATCCTCAAGAAATGAACCTTTTTCTGAACCATTTGGATGGAAAAGTTTCAAGGTTTCATGAGGTATCATTTGTTATACATTGTATTGACAGTGCACTGTGGGTAACAATATAATGACAATATAGAGAATCAAATTCCCTGAGAATTCAGACAGCAGTACAAAATGACTGACATCCATCCATCCATTCATTATCTATGGCTTAGTCCTAATCAGGGTCCCGTGATCCTTTGTGGAGCACCGGGCATGGCATTACACTATCCTAACTAAGCCCAGAACAGGGTGCCAATGCATCGTTGTACACACACATGGACAAGTTAGAGTACTCAATTCACCTGACCTCTGAGTTTTTGGACTGTGGGAGACAACCCATGCAGACATGGGGAGAACATGGAAACTACACCCACATATGGACTTGAACCCAAGACCTCAGACCTGACCAAGCCACTGTGCCACCGGCTGACAAATATGTTGAGTCAGATGACTGCTTGTTTTTTCTCACCAAACAATGTGATCTGTCATTCATATGGTAATGACATGGTAATTACGGACATTCCATTGGTGGATTACTGGCTGTGGAATGTGAACCTGAACAAAGAGCTCTCACCTAAGTGTTCACAAATATCTCATATATATTCAGTCTAGGAATCACTGAATGAGTGAAAACAGAGTGTCACCTCACATTTAAGGTTTAGAAATAGAACTACATAAAATGTCTAAAAACTGTAATGAGCAGTGTGTAGCCAACATCTCTGTTTATTCAGTTCTGAGTTCAAAAGTCATGACTAGAAATGTTTAGAGTGTTTTTCACAACATATCAACACATCTGAAAATAGGTTTTTGGAAAGTCTAAGTTTAGAGCAGATTTAATCAGAATATAGATTTATGACACTCTTACTGTTTTGACACTGTTGTTGCTGAGTTTGTGCTGAACAAAAGCCTGTGTAACACTTTGGAAACAAATCATTTTAGATGTGTATAATTTGTAAAAAGTCAGGGCATGTCAGACTACATCAGAGTGTCTGAAATACTGTCAGACTCCAGAGGGTTAAAGCCATTTGACCTTCAATGGGGAAAAAATAACGGTAAATACAGACTTATCAGTACGAGTACACAGTGCCCAGTTGTGAATAGACTGTAGGTGAAATGGTCTAAATACAGTTTCTTGCTGCTGCAGATTACAATCAAGATGATGCTGTCTCCAGTAAATGTATTTCTGAGAGTAAATCAGAGGGTAATGTTACTGCAGACTGTGGTGAATGAATTCTAGAGAGAAAAACTCGGTGAAGTAAATGTCTTTTCTGATTCTCTAACTCTTATCAAACCCTTTTCGGAACAATGTTATTAGAATGTTCTGGGAACCTTTATGTTTAGCTGGGTTGTACATTCACGTTACAATGGCTCTACAGATACTTGTATTACAGTAATGCTGTACATTTCTATGCATTTGTGCTGACATGCCTGCTTATGCTCTATGATGGGATAAATGCTGTGTTCTGTAATCTATAAGCTGAAGGTCATTTACACACACGTTCATGTGTTTTTATACTACACACTATGTGTTGTGTAGATGTTAAATGGAATCTTGAAAAATCAAGCAAACGTTGATAGGAAGGACAAATCCACAGTGCTGGTCAATATATTGATCTGATGTACGACCCACCTTTAGCATGTGTGTGAAGTGTTGTGACATTCTGTTGAGAATCATGAGTGTCTATGGGAATATGTGTGTGTGTGTGCTTTGTTTATGGGTTTATTGCTTTCCAGTTTTTTAAGCATACAGTGGTGCTTGAAAGTTTGTGAACCCTTTAGAATGTTCTATATTTCTGCACAAATTTGACCTAAAACATCATCAAATGTTCACACAAGTCCTAAAAGTAGATAAACGGAACCCAGTTAAATAAATGAGACAAACATATTAGACTTGCTCATTTATTAATTGAAGAAAATGATCCAATATAACATGTTTGTGAGAGGCAAAAGTATGTGAACCTTTGCTTTCAGTATCTGGTGTGACCCCCCTTTAGAGCAATAACTGTAACTAAACGTTTCCTGTAACTGTTCTTTAAACATTCTTTGGTAGAACGACTTTGTGTTTAGGGTCGTTGTCTTGCTGCATGACCCACCTTCTCTTGAGATTCAGTTCATGGACAGATGTTCTGACATTTTCTTTAGAATTCTGATATAATTCACAATTCATTGTTCCATCAATGATGACAAGCCTCCCTGGCCCAGAGGCAGCAAAACGGGCCCAAACCCTGATACTACCACCACCATGTTTCACAGATGAGATAAGGTTCTTATGCTGGAATGCAGTGTTTTCCTTCTTTAAACATAACACTTTTCATTTAAACCAAAAAGATCTATTTTAGTTTCATCCATCCACAAAACATTCTTCCAATAGTCTTTGGCTTATCCACGTGATGTTTAACAAACTGCAGACGAGCAGCAATTTTCTTTAAAAAAATAAAATAAAATAAAATCTGATGTTTTAGGTCATATTTATGCAGAAATATATAACTTTCAAAAGTGTTCACAAACTTTCAAGCACGTCTGTATACCGTATTTGGACTGTTTCAAGTGAAAAATATAATTTTCTATTCACTTTTCTTGAAAATAAAAGTTGTAATGTTGAAAAAAAGTAATGAAACCATTTGCCTTAAGCATTAATTTTCACATGTAGTCCACAAATATCTTTTCTGAGAAACTACATTTTTTGAGTAAAATATGTTTGCTTTTAGATAAATGTAATCCTGCTTACAACTTTGTAGCGATGTATATTACTGTCATGAGTTTTTAATGGAATTTTCCTTGTTTGACTTTTCAGTTCACCTCTAATTCCAGTCAGAAGCTCTGAACATGTGCTTTTATTTTGTCTCATGTTATAATAACAACAACACTTATGCCTTGTTGGAGAAGAGATGACCTATCTCAGATCCCTAGCTTCAAATTTTATTGCTTTTAAGGGAGCTCACCTTCATTTTAGGGGCACTGACACTTGGTTTATAGCGGCTAAGTTCCCCTGGTTACTGTAATTTGCTATAATACCGTAATATCAGTAACTTCAGCATTGGAGAATGCTTTTAGGAGTATACACTGGACAGTGCTTGTGATAAAACTAATGAACCAAAACAGAACCAAAGTGTAAAGATAGAGTCCCATTAGAACAAGAATACACCAACTACATGAGAGCAAGAGAGACCATCCAGACACTGTCTGACTAGACATCCGTAATGAGACGCATTCTTGTCTTCATTATTTTAATAGCTTGACTCACTTGTCTGTACATTTGTAATATATAACAGGGGTGTAAGACAACATTGATACACTTCAGCATTGTAATATCATGTTTTTGTGTAGATATTTTTTAATTAATAGTTTACATGCAAAGACTGGTGGCATGTGTTGCGTTTAAACCCCGAACCACTAGAGAGCAGTGTTGTAATCTTAAGAACCCTTGAAGAGCCATCTTTTTAAAGAGTATACTGTGGCATAATAGCAAACACACAAAATAAATTTTATGTTTTCATAAAAATATAAATAGCACCTTGACCAAAGAGAGAGCAAGAACTTGTGGCTTTTGTTGTGATTTTACTATAAAATGCCATCTCAACCATTTGGTAGAGGTGTTTATTTTTAAAAAATTGTTTTTAAAAAATTAAAAACACCAATTATATATATTATTGTCCTCTAACAGCACAAATCTAAAATCCATTGCTTAAGTCTTGGACATTAAACGGTTAAAATAACCAAAACTGGTCCAATAACCATGAAAAATAGATTCTACACCAGCACAGTTTAACTAGTCTTCATCAAGGAACAGAAATCTATTAGATTGGCTATTAAATTGATAGAATCTCTTCTCATCTATCACTCCAGCTCATTGAGAGGGAGATGTCATGTGTCTCGTGTCTTATCTCAGAGTGATGTATTTGAGCCATCAGGCCAGTGGCAGCAGAGTAAGTGAAATGAATGTAGAGAGGAGTGGGGAAGAGGGTGGGCTGATCTTTTCCAGCCCATCACCACTTCAGGGGAGGTCCGTGCACCAGATCACACTCACCAGAACCAGAACCCAGCCTATGCCACTTGTAAATCCGTTTTTCTAATGTCTGCTAGGACACATTCATTTAGGCTCGCATTCATCCATCCTCTGTTTCATTTATCTGCCCATTTATTCATCAATCCATCCATGCAACATCTACAGCTTCTCCAGTCTAAACATTTTTAATATAGTATCTATTCTTCTTGTTCCTTCTCAAAGCAACTTCTCATTGAAGTATATTTCTCTAAGGAGTTTCTAAATACAGTAAATAAGGTATACATATATTTATATATGCATGTAAAAAGCAGCACTTTTGCTATACCTATACAAGCATCTACAGAACGTTTTTCTTTTTCAATGTATTTATTTTTCAAAAAATAATTAAATAATGCTGTCAACATTTACAGCAAAAATCATGCTGCCTTTATCTGCTTAAATCACTGTGGTGGATGAGTCAACACCAAAAAACGGAGTTGCCCAGGAGTTGATGTTGACTCTTTACCACCAACTTTGTTTGTTTGTGGTGGAGTAATACTTAAAGAGCTTCAGTCAGAGTGATGCTATTGTCAATATCAGCATCAGATTGCAGAGTCAGAATTAACTGTGATATACGTAGTTCAAGTTAACACACATCCTATTAAGAGCTCACTGAGCTTGCTATTGTGTTCAAACTGCGTCTGTCCTCAACTAAAAAACTGCTCTTATGTATGGTTTTTGTACAATGCATACACAGCTGGTATGTTATTATATTTGACATGTACAAACCGGATTCCAAAAAAGTTGGGACACTAAACAAATTGTGAATAAAAACTGAATGCAATGATGTGGAGGTGCCAACATCTAATAT
>BRDA01056471.1:0-10396 GCA_036984385.1 Crenuchus spilurus
AGAAGGGGGGATGCCACACAGTGGTAAAAATGGCCTTGTCCCAACTTTTTGGGGATTTGTTGACGCCATGAAATTTTGAAACAACATATTTCTCCTTTAAAATGTTACATTCTCTCAGTTTAAACTTTTGATCTGTGATTTGTGTTCTATTCTGGATAAAATATTGACATTTGCCATCTCCACATCATTACATTCAGTTTTTATTCACAATTTGTTTAGTGTCCCAACTTTTTTGGAATCCGGTTTGTATTTACTAAGTACTGAAAATATTGAAAGTTACAGTATAGAATTCATTACCACATTTAACTTTTGTGTAGTCTTAACATTTTGTTTACTCCCCTTGTTCTAAGGGTCAAAATTGGTAGTCCTAAAATAAAGCAGCTTCGTTGAATTTTTGAAGAAACCAATTCATTCTAAACTGTGTGAGTATCTTTTTAACAGGGCAGAAATATTGTATTTAATCAGTGGACATTGCTCATCTTCATTACAACACATCTGACAGTGTTTTTTACTAAAATAAAGGATTATTATTATTATTATTATTATTATTATTGTTACAAGTATTATTATTATTATTATTTAATATTATTATTATTGATACACATACTGCATAGGTGTAACCATATTTTTAGTAAGAGCCAAAGACAGTAACAGAACAGTGACTAAGTTAAAATTTAAACGTAATTTTAGTGTTTTTTTCTCAGCTGCCAATCAGAGTGGTGGATATTTTCTGATCCTTAAGACAACACAAGGGTTAAACATTGAAAAGTTTTGATACTTTCATACTTGGTGCAACTTTATAATTCACATTCATAAAGATGCACCTAGCAGTAAAGAAATGAAAAAGTTTCAAGGCTTGTATGTCTTTCCAAATTTAATTAGCAAGACTTATCAGCTTATAGAACTGAATATGACGGTGCATCCAGAATGTAATGATCTGAAGACTATGATTGTGTACTGTTATGTTTTATTTATAAGTGGACATTCTTTTTCATTTTCAACAGCTGAGATTTAACGAACCAAACATTTTTACAATTCCCACTGTATGGCACTTTTCCCAGACCTGTAAAATCTCTCTCTCTCTCTCTCTCTCTCTCTCTCTCTCTCTCTCTCTCTCTCTCTCTCTCTCATTCTCTCTCTCTTTCTCTCTCTCTCATTCTCTATCTATCTCTCTCTCATTCTCTCTCTCTCTCTCTCTCTCTCTCTCTCTCTCATGTCTAGTTCAATGATCAGCTTATTAGCCCCAAGCAGTTTGTACACCTGGCTGGCAAATCCACGCTCAAGGACTGGAAGCGAGCCATCAGGCTTGGAGGAGTGATGCTCAGGTGCTCCACTCACTCTGCACCTCTAAACACAGCCTCTACCGGATTATTCACCAGAAACAGATCATTTTGCAATAATGGACTTTGATGTTTTTATTTGCTTAGTTTATCAGCTGTGTAAGAAATACTAGTGCATCTACAAAAATTGGAATATGGTGAAAAAGAAATCACACAAGTTGTATTCAACGTCTGGATTTGTAGACCCCACCTATAGTCGTTCATTGCTGCTCACAGGATGCTTTTGGCTGGTTGGTGCACTGTTTTCACTCCAGCAGTGACACTAAAGTGTTTAAAAACATCTGCAACTTTGCTGAATCTGATCCTCTCAACACACACTAACACACCACCACCATGTCAGAGTCACTGCAGTGCTGAGAATAGTCCATCAGGCAAATAATAACAGGTCTGTCCTGACTATTGAAGAAGTATCTAAAGTGTTGCCAGTGGTGGACAAGGTACTCAACTCTAGTACTTAAGTAAAAGTATTGACACTAATGGTCAAAAATTACTCTACAAGTAAAAGTTGCTCAGTCAAAAGTTTACTCAAGTTAAAGTACTGAAGTACTTACTTTTGAAAAAACTCAAGTATTCAAAAGTGCTAATTACATTTTCTAATATCAGTAAATTGCTGTATTGTTTTGAGTGCTTTTACAGAACCTTATAACTTGCTGAAACCAGCTGATGATGTATTGACATGTAGAACCACTCTGCAACAAAAAGTCTACACCACCTGTAAAACTTCAGTAGGGATGAGCGAGTACACCACTATCTGTATCTGTATCTGTTCAACCATCTAAATTATCTGAATCCGTATCTGTACTCGGAGTGGGTGGGGCCTAAACTGAAATCGGGCGTGGGCTTAAATCTGTACATTATTTTAAGTCTATAATTGATATGGATTGATCAGAAGTTGCTATATGTATTGTTAATATGTCAGCCTTGTTCACTGTATTTTTTTCAAACGCACCGCGTTCAGTACGGGCAAAGTTTTCCAACTGACTTTATACCACCAGCCAAACTAAGAGAAAGCAGATGGTAAAAAAAAAAAAACCCGACCGGAGTGGAGGCAGTGACCGATGCGACACAAGCCATTTTCAGTTCTGTCTTGTCAAATGCACCGCATATGTTACGAAACAAGTTCACCAAGTAACTTTAAATATCATACAAATTGAAATAGAGGCGAGCTGAAGAAAACCTAAGGAGTACTGAACAGAGCAGTGAGCTAGAGTGAAGCCAAGCACAGAAAGATCAGTCAGTCACTGTCTGTGCGTGTCACTGTCTGTGCGAGAGTGGCTGCAGACAGAGAACTCTGACTGCAGTGTCTGTGTAGGGAGGGGCGGGCACTCTGTGTGAATGGCCAATCACAGATCGGGAAGACAGTCAATTACCCAATGAGGATTTTCCTTCAGCACGAGCATGGATATTGACGAGTTATACTCGTATCTTGCTCGTTACTCATCAACAATACTTTATTCATATCGGATACCCGTTTGCTCAACCCTAATGCTGATCCGAAAGGAACGAGTAACTGCAAGCTTCCTAGAAATGTAGTGGAGTCGAAAGTACAGTATTTGTCTTTGAAATGTAGAGGAGTGAAAGTCATAAGTTCACCAAAAATTAAATACTCAAGTAAAGTAAAAATACTCAAAAAATGTACTTAAGTACAGTACTCAAGTAAATGTACTTCATTACTGTCCACCACTGAGTGTTGCTCCATCCTTTTGCTGGCTGTTCAGCATGCAGAATGTGATTTATATTCAGACAGTCTGGCATCTGAATTTTTATATGAATCTTTAATTTTTTAATTTTTTTTTTTTTTTTACAGAAAAATGATGGACTCAGGTCAGATTGATTTCTACCAGCATGATACGTTGTGCACTAACTCATGCCGTAGCACTAAGTTTGACCTGCTGATCAATAGCACACGACTGGCCTCCAATGTTCTGCAAACACCCTGCTCTCCTACACCAGGTACAGCATCAGTCCCAGTACAAACATGAATGAAGAACTGCTAGTGCATCTACAAAAATGTGTGTGTGTGTATATATATATTCAAAAAGTTCAATTCAGTTCAAAAAGTGAAACTAATATATAGATTCATTACACACAGTGTGCCTATTTCAAGTGTTTATTTATTTTAATGTTAATGATTATGGCCTGCAGCTAATGAAAACCCAAAAGTCAGTATCTCAGAAAATGTGAATATTATATTATAGCAGCCTTCAGATTGTCTGCATTATTGCGTCTGGTGTGTCTCATCTTCCTCTTGACAATACCCCATAGATTCTCTAGAGCAGGGGTGTGAAACACCAGTTCTGGAGGACCGGATTCCTGCAGAGTTTGGTAATCTTCCTGATCAAACACACCTGATTCAGCTCAGCAGGTAATGAGCAGGTTTAATTATAGGGTCAGAGCAGAGAAATGACCAAACTCTGCAGGAATCCGGCCGTCCAGGACTGGAGTTTGACACCCCTGCTCTAGAGGGTTTAGGTCAGGTGAGTTTGTTGGCCAGTCAAGCACAGTGATACTGTGCCTATTAAACCATGTATTGGTACTTTTGGCAGTGTGGGCAGGATCCACGTCCTGCTGGATAAATGAAATCTGCATCTCCGTAAAGCTCGTCAGCAGATGGAAGCATGAAGTGCTCTAAAATGTCCTGGTAGATGTCTGCACTGACTTTGGACTTGATATAACATTTAGTGATCGTTCGGGGAGACATGTCATCTGCTGGTGTTGTGTGTGTGTCTGTGTGTGTGTGTGTGTGTGTGTGCGCGCGTGTGCTTTATTCACACTACATTCTGAGTCGAGGCTCAAAACAAAAATAATTGGATAATCTGGTTTTCTCTGCAAGAAAAAAACAAACAAATAAACAAACAAAACAAGGCTAAACATTAATTTTAGAAAACAATCGCAATTTAAATCTCAGTCCTAATTTAAGTCTGAAAAATTGCAATTAAATATTCTCCCAAAATTGTTCAACCCTAGTTTAAATAGTCATTTACTCCAAATTAAATATTCTAAAAATTTGAGATTCTGAATTTCTGATATTGAAGAGTGCTTCCCAATGGCATAATAGTGGTACACCACAGTCCACTGATGCCAGAGAAAGAAGACTCCAGCAAGTGGAACAGAGATATTGATGCATCACAGTGGACCAGTTAACCTCTATAATGAAAACGGGAGCAAAAAAGTGTCAGGGATTGCATCTGTGATGCCCTAGGGCCTAGGCCATTCCAAACCAGGGGTGGTCATAATATTATAATATAACAGTGTAAATGACAGCTTTTTAAAATGCAATTATGAACACAAATGAACTTTTTCCACAAAATTCTATTTTTTTAGTGAACTGGACTGAAATGCATTGTGTAAATGGTTTGAGGTATGGTCCCGTATGTCAAATAGAAGTAGACACAGTGATTTTAGCCACAACATTGTTTATATGATGGGAAAGGCCACTTGAATCAACCAGAGTAAATTAATTCATCATATTGAAGAAATGAAGTGTTGATTGGTTCACCAGTAGATGGGAGAATTGTCTAGGATTATTTGGCCGCTTCAATAATAGATACTCTCACATTAATTTACAACTGTTTTTTTATTCCATCACTGATGATGTCAGTCAATTGATCTGCTAGGCTTTTGAAATAATTGCATTTTGATTACTGCCTAACATCATTTCAGTAGTACAAATTGTACATCTTTCATTTCAAATGTGTTAAATTATAGGCTCAGCTGAAGAGGTCCAAATAAACTGTTTCAGTAGCTTTGTTAAAAGGCTACTTTGAGGTCGACAGAAGCATTGGGACACCTGCTAATTCTGTATTTTTCCAAAAATCTAAAATATTAAAGCATGCTTATGCTGCTTTTCTTTGAGTAACTGCCTCTGTTGTACATGGAAGGCTTTCCACTAGATTTTGCACTATTGCTGTGAGGATTTGATTGTATTCATTGATGAGAGAATTCAGGATGTTGGATGATGCCCACCACCAGCCCACCACCACCCCATCCCAAATGCATTGAGAACAAAAGTTCTACTGCTCCACAGCTCAATGCTGGGGTCTTAATACCCCTCTAGCCCACACCTGGCATTAGACATGGTGCCAATAGGTTTGTGCTTAGTCTTATTTTATTGGCAGTACTTCTCTACAATAAGCTGTGTGTGCATTTGTACAATTTGCGTCAACTTAAAGTATCTTGATGCATTCATTAGAAGGGTGTCCACAAAGTTTTGGACACATTATTTATCACTCTAAGTCTTATGCAGTGTGTGGTATGTGTGTGCCGTTTGCTGTTTGTATGCAGTTATGGAGCAGAGTGAAGAGGAAAGACCTGTGGACACTGTGTGTGATGTGGGCCACTCCTGCGCAACTAAGATGATCCCAGATTCAAACAAAATAGACGTTAGAATGGACACGGAGGATATATGTAGTGAGTGTGGAGAAAACACAGACACATATATACATCTCACTGTAAGTGTTGTGTCATATTAAAGTATCTGTGATACTCTAGAAGATGAAACTCTGAGCCTGTGGAAGGACATAGCTGAGATGGGGCTGATGGGGGAAGTGGTCTCCACTATTCGCTCAGAGCTGCTGGCCATGTTGAGGGGAGTGGAGCGCCGCAGTGAGCAGGCCACCCTGCAGGAAGCAGGTATGAACTTCACTGAGAAGGTTTTCTTCAAATGCATTCAGTTAGATGGTTGTCAGAATGGAAAACTACTTTAATACTTTAATTGTTGTTGTTAATTTCTTTCAAAAACATAAATTGTCATTTGTTTTGTTTTAATTACATGTAAACGGACATATTTTAAGACTTTTTTCTTTTAATGTTGATCAGTATTGTATTGTCTTACCTGGACTAAGGAGAAAAGGAACTGGACTGTTACTCAGTGCTCCAAAGTCCTCTTTTCAGATGAAAGTCAATTTTGCATTTCTGAAGTCCAGTGGGACGTTTCTGCAGTCTGTGATGGTTTGAGGTGTCATGTCATCTGCTGGTGTTGGTCCACTGTGTTTTATCAAGTCCAAAGTCAACACAGTCATCTACCAGGAGATTTTAGAGCACTTCATGCTTCCATCTGTTGATGAGCTTTATGGAGATGCCCATTTCCTTTTCCAGCAGGACTTATCATATACCCAGAAAGTCTTGAAATGTCTCTTTACATGTAATTGATATTAAATATATACCTGTTTATCTTTTTATCAAATTATGAACAACAACAACAAAAAAACATTTTCATGATATCATGATTTTTTGATATATGACTGTATACACAATAAACAGGGTTCATTCAAGTACTGACTTGAATATGATTGTCCACTTACTGTTTTTGTTTGAATTTCAACTAATCAGTGTCCAGCTTTATTGTGTGTGTGTGTGTGTGTGTGTACCAGATGCAGCAGTTCTGAACACACTGACTCAGATGTTTGGGCTACTGGATTCAGTCAGACAAGTTTTGGACTTGCAACGGAACCGGACTGATGAGAACCAACGGGTTCATTCCACCCTCAATGGTTAGTGACTGTGGAAAAAAATGTTTTAACAAAACCACTAAAATAAACTGCTCAAAAAGTCAAACTTCAGTTTAGTCATGAACAGGGTTCTAAATTAACTTTTTTGATCACCAGCCAATGTGGCTGGTAACTCTTTAAAGTTACCGGCCAATCAGAATTTCCACTAGCCAAATTTTATGCGGTAAAAATAAGAGAAATTAGTGCCACTGAATGCATTTGATAATTTTATTAACATTGTTTGCATGAAAAACACAACACGTACCATACAATATACACAGAAAGTGCAAACAGGTTTGTGATCAATCTATCTGTCTTTCTATGTATATATTTTATTTGAACCATGTCTTCAGTGCCCTTCTTCAGAAGCGGCATTACAATCTGACCTCTCAATTTTTGCTGCACGTTTGCGCCACAACCACCACCGCATTTAGGTTAAAAGTTTTTACTAAGCTAACGTTAACTCCCTCCTCTTTCAGTGTGCTCTCTGTTTAGCTCTGGCCCTGTCAGGGTTTCCAGGTCCAGCAAAAATATCCAGTCCAAAGTCAATCTAAAACCCGCCCTTCAGAAGCTTAAACTTGCCCAAAATATGTCTGTCACACATTTGAAGCAAATGGCAAAACAACTATGAGAGTATGACTTAGTATTTTGTTTATAAGAGATTTATTATCAGTCATTAATAATATGGTAACATTAGTGTTTAGAGTTATTTTATAACAGTTTTATATCCCAGTCAAGAACATTTAATAATAACACAATTAGCAAAAAAAAAATTACTTTCATTTCACATCGGCAGTATTTGCAATATGCCTTTTTCATCATTTTCATCATCATTAGGAACACTTTTAGTCCATTTCATCAAACCTTTTTCTTTTTCCCAGTCCTTGCAATACCCATATTTCCCCCGTTTACCTGGCATAATAGCTAGCGACTGTTTTCTCTTCACCTTCTGTGTGTCTGTCTCTCTCTCTCTCTCTCTCTCTCTCTCTCTCTCTCTCTCTCTCTCTGTGTCTGTCTCTGTCTGTCTGTCTGTCTGTCTGTCTGTCTGTCTGTCTCTCTCTCTCTGTCTGTCTGTTTCTCTTTCTCTCTGTCTCTCTCTCTCTGTCTGTCTGTCTGTCTCTCTTTCTCTCTCTTTCTCTCTCTCCGCATTTTCACCCGCGACGGGATTTTCAAACAAGCCCAATTTGGCGTGAAAACCGCGAACCTGGAAACCCTGGGCCCCGTTTACTTTGCTTCTACCTTGAGTTGCTCTCTGAACTCAAATGTTAGCGTTCATTTCCATGGTTTCTCACGCTATTTTCACTACAAACTGCGCGCAGCCAATGGACGTATAATGTCATGACGTAACGTTAAGGCATATAGTGTTCATGGGAAATGTAGGAAGTACTGCCAGGGGATAAATGACCGAGAACAGAGCCTTATGTATCATGCATGTAATGCCTCTTGCATCACTAGCAAAACTGGCTAGTAAGTTTTTCTAAATTAACACCCGCCAAATGCGGGTAAGAAATCATTTTGGCGGGTGTTAATTTAGAACCCTGGTCATGAAATGCCACCAATTCAGTACAAAGTACTGATATCGGCAGAACATGTGGATCAGATATCAGGGAAAAAAGAAGAAATTAGATTCAGTGGTGTAAAAAAATCTGAGCTGAAGTACTACAGGCGCATATTGTGATGTGTTTTCAGTTGTGAGGTAATAGAGTGATAGTGAAGTTGAAGCACAGCAGCTTCCTTTAGATTAGAGTTAAGGAACTTCTTTCTTTATATCTTATGACATTCTGTCATCTCTGTTAATGTCATCAATTGTGAGTTAATCATTTTAAATATGTATTTGCAGAAATGTGTCATTTACCAAAGCTTGAAAACTGACAATAAAAGTGATTGAATTTGACTTTGGAAAAGGTGTATGTACCCTGGAGCTTCACAATCCTGCCTCCAGAATAAATCTTCAGTCACTGTGGGATCAATTAGTATTTACTCACCACATAACTTGTCTGATTCACACTGGCCAGCTCCTTTTTAGGCTGTGTGAAAGATGATTACTGTGCAATCAATTTATTCTTTCAATCAATATTCTTGAGTGCCTTAGTTTTCTCATTTGTTCTTTGCAGAGTGGTATCATTTGTGTGTTTGTTGGTGTGACGTCTTATATGTTCTTTAAAATAGCGGAGACTTCTCCACAAAGTAAGCATACTGGTTTTCCTTTCACATCAGCTAAAAATAAGTCTGCTGGCTATATTTCTTGTTATGGACTTTTCTGTGCTTTGCCATTTTTGCTTGGCAAACATATTTAATTTGATGAACCTACTATCACTACTTTTGCGATTGTGCCAACAGCAATTGCATAAAGCCCAAACATATAGCCAGTAAAGTCTAGGAAATATCTTAATCTTAATTAATATCTTAATATCTTACTTAAGTTAAAGTACTGAAGTACTTACTTTTAAAAATTCTCAAGTATTCTAAAGTACAAATTTTATTTTCTAATATCAGTACATTGCTGTATTGTTTTGAGTGCTTTTACAGAAGCTTGTAACTCGCTGAAACCACCTGATGATGTATTGACATGTAGAACCACTCTGCAACAAAAAGTCTACACCACCTGTAAAACTTCCGCATAAAAATGCAATAAAAAATTAGGACAATTTTTTTATATTCCCACAGCCCCCCCCCCCCTCAGGAGGGAGAGATTTAACTCCTCACAAACAGGTTGGATGGCGAGCTCTTAAATGCAGAAATATAGTTTGTTTGCAGTAAACACAGAAGACTTTTAAACTGATATGAATAATTTTTTAGTCCTGAAATATCAAACATCAAGCTGAGATGTGGCCATGGGTGCTGTGTTTTCTCTGCTTGATTTTCTCCAACCATCTCCATTGTTAATTTCTGTTTGAATGAAAGCGGGAGCTCAGCTCAAGTCGACGATGATGTAATTCCAAATCCCAGGTGTGAGTGGAGACTGTGATTGGTTCCCCTTTTTGTGAGGAGCATAGCGTGTGGCCGATCCCATTTCAGTAAAGAAAACAGCAACAACGGACTACAAATCTATGCTGAGCCAAAAGGAACGAGTAACGGCAAGCTTCCTAGAAATGTAGTGGAGTCAAAAATACAATATTTGTCTTTGAAATGTAGTGGAGTTTTATGGAGGACCAAAAATGACAAAGTATAAATAAATAAATGAATAAATAAATGAATAAATAAATAAATGGAGGACCAAAAATGACAAAAGTATAAATAAATTAATGTATTAATTAATTGATAGATAAATCAATGGATAAATAAATAAATAATTAAATACATAAATAAATAAATGGAGGACCAAACATGACAAAAGTATAAATAAATAAATAAATAGATTTAATTTTTTTCATGAAAAAAGTGTATATACTAGTAATAAATGTTTTTACTTTATTTATGTATTTAACATGTCTACATTTATTTATTTATGTATTTCCACATGCCTACATTTATTTATTTATGTATTTCCACTGTGTGCATTTACTTTTCTTCAAACCGTATGTTAATTGAGTGGGCGGTCCTAACTTCATTCTAAAAGCACGATTG
>BRDA01056473.1:0-28917 GCA_036984385.1 Crenuchus spilurus
GTAAATACTAGTACAACTCTAGTATTTTTCGCATTTGTACTTTCTCACTATTGTAAGTCGCTTTGGATAAAAGCGTCCGCTAAATGCAATGTAATGTAATGTTTCATCACTCAACTGAACTGTGTCCCAGAACTCCGGCCTGTCCAAATGCCTCCTGACATATTCCAATGAACATTTCTTGGTCAAGAGTGGTGTGCATCGTGGAGTCTGACTATGAAGATCGTGTTTGTTAAGTGATCTTCTCAAGGTTGACATTGACATATTTCTCAGTTTTCAACAGTTCATAAGTGTTTCAACAGGCTATAAGTGTTCTGCAGGTAACATGAGGTTTTTCTCATGAGATGGCTAAAGCTTTTACAGATTGTGAAGGCCAGGCATATTTGCTGCTGTGCTTCTGAACTTCCATAGATTGCTTCCAATGGTGTCTCTAGGAATGCTCAGGATTTAGGAATTCTCCTTATACCCACTGCTGTTTTAGGGCAATGAAATTATCTCCTTTCTCAAAGCTGATGCAAATGAAGGGTGGTTATTGAGTTCCCAATGGGTTAGATATGATTTAAGCCAACTTGGGGTGAAACAAATTAGCACTAGTTTTTTTAATAAGCAATATTTTATAGGCATTGAATAATTGTGAGATGGTAGTATAAAAAAACCCCCCCTTTAAAATACATCATTCAATTTCTTTGTTCATTTGCTGTATCATTCAACTGACAAAGACTTAATGTACAGCACGATCTCTCCTGAAAAGTTTAAAGTTATAAATCCTTACTTTATTTGGAAAGTTGCAAGGGCGTAGCAGTGACTTTGACTTTGGGGAACACACTTTGAACACACTTGCTACTATGAATCAAAGACCACCCATCCCATAAAATATTAGCTAGTTATAAGCTGATTCCAGTGTAGCTAATGCAGTGAGATACTGTATGTATAGTGATGGAGAACAACTTTTATGTATTTAAAATAAACAGCATAAAAATACCAAACACATCAATATCTGTACTGTTTATCACTGCCAAAGTTCACATGCTATTCAGCAGCATGCATTTTGGGACACAACCATATCACCATGTTTAATTCTGCATTTATTATGTAAATACATACATTTGATGATTCCTTATTTATCATTTTTGGAAGAAGGGGGTGACTGTCATGTTTTGGGTGGTGGATGTTCATCCTCCAGATCAAGGTGTACAAGTTCATATAGACGGTCATGAGTCAGCGTCAGATCAGTGTCAAAGTAAACTTCTGGAATAAGATTTGCAGCGGGTTTGGCAGAGAAGTTTCAGTGCACTGTCTGTACTTGGCCAGAACTTTGCCACTTTGTGAGTGGTGACCATCATTTGCTGGTGCAAGAATTTAGATTAGACTAGATTATATTCAACTTTTGCCAATGTGATTGCACACAATGGAATTTGACCTCTCCATGCAATGAAACACACACACTAGGCTGCGAGCACATGTGCCCAAAGTGATGGGCAGGCCTATCCACAGTGTGCAGGTAGCAGTTGGGGTTAAGATGCCTTGCTAAAGGGCACTTCAGTCATGACCTGCCCAGGGATTAAACCAGTGACCTTCCACTCACAAGATCAGGTCCCTAACCACCAGGCCACGGGTGCCCCCATATTTGCAGTGAATAGTAATTGCAGATTTGGGGGACTGTGAGGCTGGCTGATGAGAGGCCAGAGGATTAATAAGCCATGCTGCTGGTAGCCTCGAAGGCTGTGATGCTGGCAGTCTGGTGTTGGCTTGGGAGCTAAGTGGTGTAGGAAGGTATGGGATTGAAGGGCTGTGGCTAGATTTGGAGGTTTGTGGGTTAGCTGACTGTAAGGCTGGTGGCCATGGCTGGCATCGGAGGTTGTTGACCTAGATGGCTTTAGGGTTGGTGGGCTGTGGAAAAATCTTTTGAAATAATAACATGATGTAAGTTGCATTCTCAGGGAAAACATTTTGGAACATCACTGGGTCAGTACCTTCCCTATCATTGGGATGATTGGGTCATTAGGGTTCATTTTCAATAGCATTACAGAAAACAATTGTATCATTTTGTGTTAGAATGAATGTATTTGAAGTTATATTGACTCCACTCACCCTGTTATAACTGTTTAAAACAAGTTAAAAACTGTTCTTTTCTCGTGGAAAAATGAAAATAGTGAACCTATAAGATATACAGTTGACTATCCAGAACATTTAAAGGTACATTTACTTTGCTGGACAGAACTGTACAAGTGCAGAACCATTTTTCCTGACAGTGTGCTGTTGTGTGAAGGCTGGTTTATTGCAGATTTTGATTGCCATCCTGATTGTGTAAGATTTTAGCAGTTCTTTTCACAGCAGGGTACTTACATACTAAACTTTCACCATATACAGTAGCTTAGCAACCTAGAGACAGAGCTTAGCATAGCCAGACAGAGCTGTGAACGAATCCAGGATCTGTCAGAATGAACTTTACTCATTATTCATGAACACAGGAAGTGTGAAATGCACTAACCAAAGAAGTAGTTATCTGAAGTTACAATGATAGAAAAAAAGATTTGATAAAAAACGTAGTTATAAAAAGTTGTTTTTCTTAAGTGAAGTTATAGGAGTCTCTGCATTACTACGGCAGACAAGATCATGTTAGCTGAGTCCAAGATAAGTCAAACACTAAAGCCTCAGTTAAGACCAAGGGTAAATGAGAGTCCCAGATCATTTTTGCTCAATAAATGTTTGAATAAAATATAAACTCATGCAGTGATTTTGGTTTTGATTTGCCTGTATAATATGTATTTATCTTTAAAACATAGCTGCTCTCTCAGAAATGAAGTTTGACAAGACCAATGGGTCCAAGATAGGTTTGAGTAAATTTCCTATGGAGTGCAAGTCATTACAAAAAGTGTCTTGAGTTTCAAGTACTCAGTCCTGGACTGAATTTTTGTGAAGGTTAAAAGAAGGGGTTGATAATGTTTCCTGGGTATTTCCACAAATAGAATGCCATTTAAGCCAGGTTGACACTGTTTGATTTTAGTGGTGTTATAGGCTTAAAGACTCTACTGATGGCAAAAATTCTAGTAGCATTCTGTCTCAGTCTGGGTGATGTCATGTGTTTTTAAAGTTAAGATTGTACATTATACGTAGACCTCCAATTAAATAAATTATTATGTTCAACATTCATCATCAATGAGTACCCTCGGGACTCGGGGTTGCATAAACAGAAATAACCCTTGACATAATAGTGGTACTGTTATGCCTCATGTAACCTCACTTCAAGTAGTAAGAAAGGACATTTTGGAGTCTTTCATGACTGGATGAAATGTAATGCATGTCCTGCAAAGTGTTCTCGAGGTAATAATAATATTTTTTCTGTCCATTAGCATGCATGATATATATCATTTTAACTCACTGTGAGAAGGCTCAGATTGACATTATTTGATCTACTGTATTTTTGTTGTCCAGTGAGTTTTGCGTCATCTAATGACGTCCTCTCATTGATGGCTTGTAGATGAATGGTGAGATTTTCAATTCAAATTTTTGGACATTGTATTGTATTCATGTGAAATAAGCTCTTCATTTATTTATTAGCCAATAAGAACCTTATGCCTCATGTTAGCACTTAGTGAAGGTCTAAATAGCAATTAAAAGCACACTGAAAGTCTGGACCATGGTCCGAACCAAGGCTTGTGTGTTTGTTACCTTGTATATATTTGGTCCAGTTAGTTTTGTTTACACACTGCATTTTTACGAGTGCACCAAAGGCCTTTGTATGATATGCCTACGTCCTGTCGTCATCATTTACCTGGGGTATATCTTCCTACACTTCACACTGATTGGTTTGTAGATGGACATACATCTGACATTGGCATGTGTTTACCTTAAGGTGGCATTGCTCTGCCGTTCTGTCATCTCCTATCTTTCTCATCCTCTCAGAAAATAAGCTGCACGATTCTGCATTTTTGTGCATTTTTTCAAGCTGACTTTTCACATGTTCATCGAACCAAATTTCAATGAAACTTGAAAAGTCTCCTCCTCATTCCATGTGCTACCACAGCTCATTTAGCTGCTTTTCTGGTTCTTCTTCTTCTTCTTCTTCTTCTGTTGTTATTGTTGAATGGATGAAGAATGCCTGACTCAACTTCCTGTAATTGGTCCAAAAGTCAGAACCTTCTAGAAAAGGGTTTTCACACTGAACTTGCTCCTGTCTGGACTGTGGTTTGCGGCCCCTTTCACATCTGCTATTTTGGTTTGGACAAAACTTAATGTCCAGATCAAATAATGTAGGTGTGAAAGCACCCTAAATATCACGCTCCCCACTCCTACAGCCTGGTCCATTTCCTCACATTTCTCAGAACTACATTTCCCCATCAGCCCTTGCCACTTCCACCAGTCCCATTCATCCTTCTGTAGTTCCCTGTACTTACCTGAACTACATTACCCAGAATCCTTTTAGGACCCCTTTAGTCATGCGTCCTCTGTCTCAGGTGTACCCTGTTCACCTTTAGTTATCCCTCCTATATAACAGGCTCTCTCACCTTCTCTCTTCGCTCAGTATTGTTTCTGTCCATTCCATTGTCTTAGCCTAGCCTAGCAGTAGCTTTAGCTCATAGTAGCATTTGGTTTCTTGTCTGATTCTCTTCTCAGCTTGTCTGATTCTTGTCTGTTGTACAGTATTGACAACTCTTGTGATTTACCCTTATGTCTGTGGTTTGACTGTATGGGTTTTGATCTTGCTATGTTTAATGAATTATGACTTTGGATCATCCCCATTTGTCTAGTAAACCTCCTTTGTTTTAATCTGTAGGTGTTTTTCACTTCTCCACTGCACACCCAGCCTGACATTAAAGTATCAAATAAAACAACTGCCAAATTAATAGAGCAGATGTTTGGTAGACTGGTTGAAGAGTTTGGGAGCACATAGAAATGCTTAATACAGTCTTCAGTATTAGTTATTAAGCAAATTATTAAGTTAGTAAGAAATGATCCTTATTGTAAAGTGAGAACCATATGGTTACAGTGATTCAAGGAGTAAAATTAAGGCCTGATTAATTTGTGACTCTTGTCCTTGCTAATGGAATGAAGACAGTAAAGATAATCTGATGATTTACTTAAAATGATTTGCCTTTGTAATTAGCCTTAATTTGTACTTTTCAGTATAGAATTTGGGTAAGAAGGTTACATTATTTCTCTTCTTCCTCATCTTCTTCCTCAAATCAGATGAGAAGTTGTTGAACATGAGCTAAACACGCATGTACACACTGCTCTATAGCAATTTTTATGGCTTTGCACCTTCTTATGGAGCACCTCTAAGAGCAGTAACAGGTGGAAATAGAAGCATACACATCGCTCTCTTCACACCAGCATCTCTGCCCATCTGTGTATGTGTGTGTGTGTGTGTGTGTTCTTCTGGAAATCTGTCACTGTAATTGCTGTAATAAAGCTATCACAGGGGCATCAAGTTTGGAAAAGGCAGAGGAAGAGAAGAAGAGAGAGGGGGGATGGAATAAGAGAGAGAAAAGGAAGGAAATACGAGTGAATGAGTGAAAAAGCAGGAAATCAAGAAAGTGAGACAGACAGAAAGAAAAAGTGAGCAAGAAAGAGAGTGAGAGAGAAAAAGAGAGAGTGAGAGTAAGAGTTAGAGAAAGAGAAAGAGAGAGCTGTTTGTTTAGGAACGTGGTAAATGGCCGTGTTGTCCGTTGCTTTCCTCCATCGGGCTCGTCGAGTCAGAGACGAATGACTAATTCTCCTTTAATTAGTGAAAACATAAGGAGCCAATGTGGAGTCACCTTGCCACCACTGGGCCTCGTTCCAAACCACAAAGGCCCAGAACACTAGTGGGAGGGGTGCAGGTTAGGAGTTGAAGGGCTTTGGGGGTAATTGGGATTGAGTGGTAGGAGCAATTAGAGGGTGTTTGGGGGGACAGGGGGCATTTAGGACTCAGCCAGGGAGAGAGGGTGTGTGTAATCATGCTGAAGGCTGTGTTTGGTGGAGGTTAGCAGATTTGTGATTCACCTACACAGAGGATGAAAAAGAGGGATGTTTTATTGTTGTTTATTTTTGAAAATGGCCCGGAGAGAAACAAACAAAAGAGCAAAATGTTGAGTTTCTGTGTAAAGATAGCTCGGCCTCACGGCTAAAAGAGATGCTGTAGATCTGTGAGAGTAAAGCGCAGTTAGAGGAGAATAAAGACATTTATTCTGTTTGCTATCATACACAAACGCATGCAGTCATGCAAATGTTTTACATGTTTTGTTGATTTTTTAAGTGAAAATAAGTTAACCCATCTTGTGTTTTGCTGTAGTATGTTATATTCAATAAATAAAAAATGGATATGCAGTCATATCAGCAACACCATTAAAACGCACCTCCTTGTATCAGCTCCACGGACCATATAGATGCATTTTGTAGTTCTACGATTAAAGACTGTAGTTCCTCTGTTTCTTGGTATACTTTGTTAGCCTCCTGTAGCCTTGTTCTTCAATGATCACCATAGAGCAGGTGTTATTTTATTGCTGCATTGACACTGATGTAGTGGTGGGGTGTTAGTGTGGGTTGTGCTGGTACGAGTGGCTCAGACATCAAACCATTGAAAAACACTGTGAAAGGAAAATATTATATATATAAAATATAAAAACAGCTCCTCTCTGTGTCAAAACCTGAAATGAACTTTGGCAAGACCAGAGTTCAGATCTGAGACAAGTCTGAAAACCATTATTATCGAGTCCACGACATTAGAAAAACCAACTCCAAAGTTCAGTACTACAGCTCTCTCTCTCTCTCACACACACACACGCACACACACACACACACACACATACACACACAATAGTGGAGGAGCAATACACCATAAAATGTATTTTTTTTGCTGCTGAAGGTTACAGGCCACTCCAGTAGAAGTATATTCATGTATAACTGGGTCAGATGAACAGTATGGAAACGGTAATAGTGTTGTAAATTCTCATAATCAACATTAATTAACTCAGAGTCTGTGAACTCAGCGGAACACCCTCACTGAAGGTGACCTTGGTCAGAATGACATCATCTTCCAGCAGCACAGGGATTTCCAGAGAACTGCTGGAGAATACACACACACACACACACACACACACACACACACACACACACACACACACACACACACACACACACAGGCAGTACATACCCACATGCTGTGCTTATGATTCATTCTAGGAGCTTCAGGACTCTACAGCATGGACAGTGTGGACAGTATACACACACACACACACACACACAAACAAACTATTAGTCATTCTCTCTCATGCACAAACAGGTCTGTTTTTTATACAATGTCAGTAATATATATCTTCCAAATATACCAAACACATTTCAGTACTTTAAACGTGGGACAAATTTTCTTCTGAATTACAAGAATTTGCTGCCATGGAACTTTTTGGGTGACCCCAAACATTTGAGACATAATCTATATGTACTGATAACTTTTGCACACATGTTCATGTGCCTCGTAGCATGCACTGGTGATGGGGAGTGAAGAAATATGTTAAATAAAATAATAAAATCACTGTCTGCAACACACAAATACTTTTTGGATGGCAAAAAGGTGTCCCTTTATTATTATCCCATTAGTATTAACCCCACAGGGGTTATATATATAAATAACTTCAGGCTCCTGCAGATGGCGTTGCATGAGGATAGTCTGGCTATAAATACCTGTGGGGTGTACAGAGGTGGTACAGTGCAGTGAATGTCTCCTTTGATTGGACACTAGGTCACAAAGCAGATGTGTCAATGACCATAGTGTGAAGGAAGTAAATTTGCAAGTGGATCAAAGTATACAGTCATATGGGTCTACCAGCAGTGGCTCTCAAACTTCTGCTCAGAATAGTGGCCAACCACACCGAAGGTCTAAAATGTCTCTCCTCTATGCTCATGGTATGCAGTTTCCTGCATAAAGATCTTTCAGAAATTGGACCTGCATTGACTTCTACTGTATAAGCAAGTCTTGCCTGGAAGCTGCATAACGCGCCTGCAGTCCCTGTTCGTCAGTTTCATCTTTCAACCACAATTCTGAAGAGAATTTCCTGTGGACTGGGATTTTTGTCACCGCTGGAAGACTCATATGATTGTATGCTTCAATACTAGTGCAAATTTGCTTCACACTATGGTTGTTGGCACCCAAATTCAATCACTAGTTTTTACTGATCATTACTTTGTGACCCATTTTTCACAGCAAATGAGACATTCACTGCACTGTACCACCTCTTCTCAACCTATGAATCCTATCACACACCCCACAGGTATGTATAGCCTGATTATCCTTGTGCAACACCATCTGAAGAAGCCTGAAGTGACTGTCACACATGCAAGGCGACTATTTTTTGTCCATGTATGTTTATATACATGTAAACATTTATACAATTTTTGTTCAAAAGATTGTTGCTTTGTCTTTTCTTGAATTCTTACATTTAGAAAATCTTTCTCTCTCTCTTTCTCTCTCTCTCTCTCTGTCTCTCTCCAACAGCTCAATTAACTGCAGAGGCATTAGCTGTGAGACACTTTGGCTGGCCGTTAATTTAAATCAGACGCCACAATACATTCGTCTCATATTCATCACCTTCTTTTAACCTTGTCATCTCTGACAAACCTCCTACTGCACTCTCTCTCTCTTTCTCTCTCTCTATCTCTCCACCCTGCCCCCTCTGTGCCCTTTTCTCCTCCTCTCTCACTCTCTCTTCTCATCCCTGTAAATCACATTAATGAAACATGCTCGGTCTCAGAGAGAAGTGACCATTATGGATCTTGAAATGTTCCAGGCAGTGTCTAGTGCAGTTACAATGCAGAGCAAGTGTGTAGAGGATGCTTGGAGACTTTCTGGTCAAGGCATCGTGGGAATTGTAGGCGAACTGGGGAAGAATGTAGTCTGTGATGCGACATGCTCTGAGGCACTCATCCGAACTCAATCTTGACAATCCGTGACAAACTCTCAGTGCTTTACTATCCCATCCACTCCTCTTTCCATCTCTCACTCTTTCTTTCTCTCTCTTTCTGTCCATCTCTTTCTCGCTCTCTGTGGATGATATGTTGTCCAGCCTGTTTGGGAGGCAAACAAATAAGGTAAGCTAAATGAAATGAAGAGCTTGGTGTTTTCTCTCATGATGCAATATGTCACAGATAGAAGAATGGAGGGATGGGAAATGGATGGAGAGGATAGGATAATGGTAGGAGAGAGAGATGGAGAGAAGGAATGATAGAAGGATGAGAGAATGAACTTAGCAGGATGGAGATTAACGATGAGATGGAATGATGGTGTGTTGAAGGAATGACGTGAAGAAGGGATGAAGACAGAAACAGATGACAGGGCAACTTTCTCTCATCATTCTGATCCAAAAACACAGAACACAGAAACACAGCTCTGAGCTCTGACATCACTCTGTGTGTGTGCATCAGAGTGATGCAAAGCAGTCAGGGCTTCTTTTACTGTCCCTCTGTGATAACATCACCTAAACCCAGACACATGTCAGAGTCTCTCTCTCTCTCTTTCTCTCTCTCTCTCACTCACACACACACACACTCACACACACACACACACACACGGAGAGAGAGAGAGAGAGAGAGAGAGAGAGAGAGAGAGAGAGACAGAGAAAGAGTACTTGAGGAACATTCCGCTGACTTATGTACAAACTGTAGCTCAGTAACTGTACATCACAACTCATCCTTAACCTTAACCTCAGAAACCTAACCCTAACCTTAATCCAACTAACATAACCCAAACCTTATCCTCAGCAATATAATCCTACCCTTAATCTCAGCAACTTAACCCTAACCTTAATCCAACTATCCTTAGCCTAACCTTAGTAACCTAACACTAACCTTAACCTCAGTAACATAATTCTAACCATAACCTCAGTAACCACAACCTATCACTAACCTTAATCTCTGTAACCTAACCTTAACCTCAGTAAACTAACCCTACCCTTAATTTAATTTAACCTTAACCTCAGTAAGCAACATATAACCACAACCTTAACCTCAGTAACATAAATTTAACCTTAACCTAAGTAACCTAACCATAAACTTAACCCCATTAACATAACCCTAACCTAAACTCGGTAGCCTTTACTTAAGTAACCTGACCCTAACCTCAGTTACCTGATCCTAACCTTAACCTCAGCAAACTAATCCGAACCTTAACCTCAGCAAACTAATCCTAACCTTAACCTCAGTAAACTAATCCTAACCTTAACCTCAGTAACCTGATCCTAACCTTAACCTCAGCAACCTCATCCTAACCTTAACCTCAGTAACCTAATCCTAACCTTAACCTCAGTAACCTAATCCTAACCTTAACCTCAGTAACCTGATCCTAACCTTAACCTCAGCAACCTCATCCTAACCTTAACCTCAGTAACCTAATCCTAACCTTAACCTCAGTAACCTAATCCTAACCTTAACCTCAGTAACCTGATCCTAACCTTAACCTCAGCAACCTCATCCTAACCTTAACCTCAGTAACCTAATCCTAACCTTAACCTCAGTAACCTAATCCTAACCTTAACCTCAGCAAACTAATCCTAACCTTAACCTCAGTAACCTAATCCTAACCTTAACCTCAGTAACCGGATCCTAACCTTAACCTCAGCAAACTAATCCTAACCTTAACCTCAGTAACCTGATCCTAACCTTAACCTCAGTAACCTGATCCTAACCTTAACCTCAGTAACTTGATCCTAACCTTAACCTTAGCAAACTAATCCTAACCTTAACCTAAGCAAACTAATCCTAACCTTAACCTCAATAACCTAATCCTAACCTTAACCTCAATAACCTATTGTAACAACAACCTCCTGGCCTTGAAATATTAACTTATGGCCTCAATTTATTGTCTTGTGGTCTCAATGTAACAACTCATGGCCACACCTATTAAAAATATCCACCTTGTTATATGAAGGTCACTGTCAGCCTAAACATTACAGTGAAATATCAAATGTAGTGCTGATGACTACTAGACACTTAAGGGTTAAGGAGCAACGTTCAGAGAGATCTTCTAAATATCTCCCATAGTCACAAGAGAATTTAATGGCCAGAGATAGGCAATCCACACAAATCTTTATAGCTTTACACTGCTAAAACAATGCTTTCCCTAACCTGCACGATTAGAACACAAGGCTGAAACGCAGCAGATAGCAGCTGATTCCAATTGGTCCCTGAGAGATTTCCTCTTGCTAAAGTGTGGCCTGAGTTATAGCCTTGGCATTGCAGTTGTGATGACTCTACACCCTGGCTGGATCATTATTATAGACCAGCATGCAGCTCTATTGACTATGTTTATGCTAACAGAGCACCTTAGCTTTGTTTACTGCTTAATGTCGCTACAGGTAGTTTGTAGACATCTAACACTGGACATTCAGGGTCAGCAGGGTATGCTAGTGGACAGTAAAAAGGACAAATTACTGATATGCCTTCTGTATACACACATGCAAACATGCATTGAAAGCCTAGAAAGAGGAAATAGCCCAGGGGAAGACAGGAAGCAGGTTGGCAGCAATTAAGCAAATGATCCAGTGGCGTCCCATGTTGCTCAAACTGAGCAAATTTGTTCTAATCCTGAGCAATTAGAGTGGAAAATGGGCCTTGATATGACCACACACACACACACACACACACACACACACACACACAGTACAAATGCACACAATCTTGTAACGTCCCCCAAGGCTTTGTTCTCTGTGACCTGCTGAACCCTGTGAGATATGTAAAGGTAAATAATGAAATAAACAGTGAAGAGCATTTGGCTGAGTGCAGCGCATCGAACAGACAGAACTGCTTAGGTGGTGCTGCCGGAGTGTGTGTGTGTTTCTTTGTTTGTTTTTGTACACTTTAAAGGCAAACTTTCATGACTTTGCAAGAAAAGTATAGAAAGAATGGTTTAGATAACAGTTAAAGATCAAAGTTTATGCATATATTGCCCTATAAAATTATGTATGTTGCTCACACACACACACACACACACACACACACACACACACACATATGGAACATATTATTGCTGTTGGAAGAAAACCTTGTATCTCCATTTCTGATGTGTTTACTTTTTGTCATCATTTAAAAATATCAGCCAGAGTTTATATTGTCTGAAAATTTCATGAGAAAGGGAAAAAACTTTAAAGACAATCTCTCTCTCTCTCTCTCTCTCTCTCTCTCTCTGTGTGTGTGTGTGTGTGTGTGTGTGGCTGAGTAGGATGGATGGGAGGTCTTAGATTTCCCCCCAACAGGAAGTAGATTAGAGCAGCAGTCCCAGTTAGAAATCTCCTGTTTCTCATGGAGAGCTCTACTCAGCAGGAAGTGCTGGCTCTACACCAAACTCACAGCAAATCAGCTTTGTAAAACAGCAGCCAAAACTAGTGCTTGTTAGTCCAAACGCCAAGGCTGGACTACCCACAGTCTGACACTGCACCTCATACCTAGACCCAACCTAAATGGTTTACAACCTGCTGGGCTTTTATCTTCATACAGGAAGTACAGAGTCAGCACCAAGGACAGCAACACACAGCACATGAAACAGTACTCATCATTCAGTCTGTAAATGTAAATGTTTGTGTACCCAAATTACAAGTGAATATAAGTTATCACATCCTGTAGAGAGAACAAACTCCTGCACAATTTAATGTACAGTTACTGTTTATTTACAGAATGTAATATTTTGTAAAAAACATGCTTCTTTTGCACCAAGATGTCCATTTTACAGTATGTTAAATTCAGTAAAATAAGATCAAGTATGCAATAAAATGTGCAGAAGTTTCTTCTCTGTATAAGACAAGGGCCAAGCAAATTTTTGCATATGACTGTAGACTGGCAGGGAAAAATAACTCCTCAATATTGTTTGTAATGATCAGATTTCAAATGTATGACATTGAAATACAATGATCAAACTATTTTACAAAAAAAATAATAATAATGTTGAAATTTAAAGTTTATGAGCTACACTGGAAGGCTAACGTTACTAACAAACACTAGAACCCAATAGTCCCCTAGTAGCCTAGTCATTTTTATCCAAATACATCAACTTCTCTCAACCAACTCAAACTGCATTCAGATCATAATTAAGGCCTAATAGACTAGTTAACGTGTGCACATTATGACATACTATGAACTTTATAAATGAACAAAAGCTACTGTAGCTGAACATTGGATCTTGCACAAACAGATTACGAGTGTTGTTAAAGGATCAGTTTTAGTGTCGATCACTAAAACGGTGAGCTTTCATTAATTTTTCCCGTTCACAGTAATTTCTTACTGTGTCCTAAAACTCTACTAGTCTGTGAGACCTTTAATTAAGATCTTGATGTAATTTGAATGGGATGAGAGAGACGTTTGCTTGTGTATTTTTATAGAAATAACTGGATTATTTTAGGTAACTATGTCTGATTCACTCATACTAGTGCAACACAAACTAATTGTCCACCACCTAATGGAAGTCATGATCCCCCACCCAAATAATACCTCCTCTGTAGTGGTCCTGTGAGGGTCCTGGTCATTGAAGAACAGCGTGAAAGGGGGCTAACAAAGTACACAGACAAACAGATGGACTGCAGTATGTAATTTAACTACAAAGTACATCTATATGATCAGTGGAGCTGATAAAATGGAAAATGAATATAGTGCTTTTAATGTTATGGCTGTTTGGTGTATGATTATGGTCACTAACTTCCACTGTATTCAAAATAAGGTCAGAAAAATATGCTCAAAATGTCTTCTGCCATTACTGCTGAACATCATAAGCAGCAGTGTAATTGAAAGGATTATACAATCTCAGTAGCGTATTCGCTGATTTTCCTTTACTTTTTAATTACTTTTCCCTTTGAAAGCAATTTATTGAACTTTGGCGTGTATTTCCAGCAGATGAAAGATAGAGGCCATGCTCGCTGTCACTGTGCCACGACATGCTGCTCTTTTTCATTTTCTTTTGTTTACACTTGCCTGAGATGAGGAGAAGCTGTCTAGGCATGTTTTTTTTTTTTCTCTCAAGAACATCTGAATATGAAACCAGAAATAATCACCTTATTTCTTGACAAGAACAGTAATCCGATTATTCTTTTTCATTTTTGTTTTGTAATAGATTATCTTCTTTGTGCTTTTTTAAATAAAGCCATATAATATTTTCCCAACGTATGACCCCACAGCTGGGAGACGAAGCAACTTTTTTTTTACAACCATAAGATAATGGCCAGTACACACTTTTACTGACACTTTTACCAATTTTCACTGCATGGTCAGGAAAGTGGCAGTGTGGAGATTTGGGTAAAATGTGAGTGATGTTCCCTCACTGTACTCCTCTGATGGACTGTAGAGGGAAGAACATTAAAACAGAGGGATGATGATGATGATGAAGCTGGTCTGAGTGCAGTCAGGGCCTCAGGCTGCTCTACTGCTTTACTTTAATGGTTTCAGTGATCTGTAGCTAATGGCACCAGCACACAGACAAAAAGAGGAAATGAAATGAACTCTACACACACAGCTAATCCACATCACATAACACTTTCTCTCTCTCTCTCTCTCTCTCTCTCTCTCTCTCTCTCTCTCTCTCTCTCTCTGTCTTACTGAAAAGTTTGTTGCTATATGTGAGAATAAGGTGCATTAATTTCATGAAATCATTTTACTTATCTGTGGGATTAGGTTTCATAGAGAAAGAGAGAGAGAGAAAGAGAGAGAGAGAGAGAGAGAGAGAGAGAGAAAGAGAGAGAGAATATGAGAGAGGGAGAGAAAGGAGAAAGGCCATTAAAGTCTTACACAGGGCCTAGGGTCCACTTTAGACTGATTTTACCCTTGTCTGCGTTACACACACACACACACACACACACACACACACACACACACACACGCTTCAGCCCAGAGTGTTTTTCCAGTCCCTTTCTGGGTTGTAATTAAACTATAAAGTAATTTTTTTGTGTTGATACCTTTTGCTTTCATTAATGTTCAGTCTTAATTGGGTTAAAATGTTGATACAGTACGTTTGCTTTCAGTAATTACACTTTTGGTACCTTTCAGATCAGTAGATGGCAGTACTGCCAGAAATGAACAACACAAGCTCCAACAAAGAAGGAAAGAGGGTGAGTTTTCATCCATCCATTATCATCCATCCATTATCACACCCGCTTAATCCTTATCAGGGTTGTGGTTAGTCCCCTACCTCCTCACTGGGCGCAGGTCGGGGGTGAGTTTTATGACCCCCTAAGTCAGGGGTGCCAAACTCCGGTCCTGGAGGGCAGGATTCCTGCAGAGTTTGGTGATTTCTCTGGTCTGACCCTACAATTAAACCTGCTCATTACACTGCTGAGCTGAATCAGGTGTGTTTGATCAGGAAGTTCACCAAACTCTGCAGGAATCCGGCCCTCCAGGACTGGAGTTTGACACACGTGCCCTAAGTAATAAAAAATTTTCAACAAAATTCTCCACCCTCTCTCTGGACTTCTACCTTCTCAAGGATAGAGCACTAAAAGAGTGCTGGAATGTCTGCACCACATGGATGATAACTGCAGACAGGCCTGGGTCCGAATTGCAAACTCCCATCATAGATAAGCACTGTCCAGCACAGTGTGATGATTTCTCTGCTCAAACACACCTGATTTAAGGCAGCACTTAAGCACCAGTTTTAGAACAGTGAAAGCACCAAACTGTGCTGGACTGCAGTTCTCTTTATATTATTACTGGGACTGTAAAGCTGCTTTGTGACATCAGCGGTATAAAGCGCTATATAAATTAATTTGACTTGACTTAACACTCCAGGAATGGAACTGGACTCCTCTGCTCTAGTTCTTACTAGCTTGTAGAGAAAGACAGAGAGAGAGAGAAATGAAAAGGGAAAGAAAGAAAGAGAGAATGAGAAGAGAGAGAAAATGAGAAAGAAAGAAAACAGAGGAAAGAAAAAGGAGTGAGTAGAGAGAAACGGAGGGGGGAAGAGAGACAGATGGATGGACAGAGAAAAAGAAAGTAGTTTGACAGGCAGATCAAGAGCAATGCATTCCAGGGTGTGAGTGGGAGAGAGAGAGAGAAAGAGAGAGAGAAGGTGATGGAGAGATAGAGAGAAAGCTGGCCTTTATCAAAGTCAGACTCTGCCCTTTTCTCCATCAGTGCATTGTGTGAGATTTGCTATTTAAGTCTGTTGACAGTGTATGTGAAATTGAGGAAATGTGTGGATTATGGCATACAAGACACACACACACACACACAAACGCGCGCATGCACACACACAGTTTAATCCATAGACGCTGAAAGCCTATATTTTGCTGTTGACCTCTGTTATCACTCTAAATGGTTGAGCACTGGAACAAACACATTAGGCTTCAGCTCTCCAGTCTTCCCTCATTTTTCACTTGCACTGAGCCAGAAACTTGGAAAACAAGCAAATGCACGTAATTACTGGAGCTCTGACACTGTCAAATCAAATCTCAGAGCAGAGAAAATACACAATGCAACACTGACTGTCTGTACTGCAGCTGTATTAAACAGACAGCATACCATGCTTTGGTTATGTTAAGTAGCTATAGTGTGGTATTGTTATAGAGTTGTATTACGGCATGGTATGGTTATGATATGAGTATTGGTAGGGTTTATGATATGATTACGGTATGTAATTGTAGGATATTATATCATTACAGTATTGTTCTGGTATCATTATTTATAGCATGGTAATAGTATGGTTAGGGTATAAAATGGTATGGTATTGTATCATTATGATATGAGTCTTGTTTGGTATGGTTATGGTATGTAATGGTATGGTTTGGTTTCATTATGGTAAGGTTATGGGATGGTATGGTGTTATGTCATGGTATGGTTTTGGTATCACTATAGTGTCGTTCTGATATGATATCATTGGGGTATGGTTCTGAAATGGTAAGTAATGGTATGGCATTTTGATATGGTTTTGGTATGTAATGGTATGATATCAGTATGGTATGATTGTGATAAGATATGGTTATGGCACAGTGGATATAAAAGTTTACACACCCCGTAAATATGCCAGGCTTTTGTGATTTAATCATCATGCATAGATAAATCATTTCAGAACGTTTTCCACCTTTGATATCTCCTATAACTATATGTGCAATTCCATTGAAAAATAAACTCAATTCTTTTATGGTGGAAAAATAACAATAAATTACATATCTTGGCAATCTTTGCCCACTCTTCCTTGCAAAAGAGGAATATAAGCATTCCAAATCTGTCAGATTGTGAGGGCATCTTCTGTGTACAGCCTTCTTCATGTCACATATTTAGATTCTGGTCTTGGTTCTGTCTGGGCCATTCTAAAAACTTTGTATAGTGAAGCCATTCTTTTGTTAGTGAGGAGGTATGTTTTGGGTCATTGTCAAGCTAAAAGCTTTGTGGCTGTAGTTGTAAGTTGCAACTGAGTTAATATCAGGAAAATCCTACTAGAACAGCTGAACATTATTTGGGGTTAATCAGAATGACTTTAAATGATGGCATTTAACATGAGGTTTTTTATATCCATTGTATTTATTGGCATAGTATTATAGTATGACATGGAATGATCGTGGTATGTTATACATTTTATAATAATTTGAGTAATTATTGTTTTTTGCTACTTATATGCAACCTCAGCTAGATATATTATATAGATGCATAATGAATGAAACAGAATGATGTCTATTGCAATACTTAATTTCATTTCATTTTCAGTTCATCGCTCACTGTTTTTGAATTAAAAGGTATAAGATTCAAAGGTATGTGACTAGGTTAGTAGTATCTGTCTAGCTTAAACACTTTGCGTATATACTGTAGATTCGTATATCATGTCCTGTGTTGGTATTCCAATATGATTTCTGTGTGAATCATTCCTCACACACTGCTCTCACAGCTTTCTCTGTCTTCAAGTTTATCTTGCTTTTTCTCAGCAGCACACAGCAGAAGCCTCCACGGCATCCAACAGAAAATTACATTTGTGCTCAAAGCCATGAATATAACTAACCTTATAGCAACATAATTTAATCAGGCAAGACTTCATTTTAACTTGTTTCAGGTAAAATCCTACATTTGCCCAGTTGAAAAAATATACAATATACACTGCCTAAAACCCTGAAAAATTTATATTAGAAGATCTGGGTTTTTAGTTATTTTTCCAGAGGTGGTTAGAGTACTCACCCATATTTAAGTTCCATTACATCAGTGAACTAAAGACCCAAGTAAAAATACTTTTCTCATAATAAACTTAAGCATAAATATAAAAGTAGCAGCTGTCACTTTAAAATGTAATGGTATGTAATTTACATAAAGTTGATACAGTTAGTACTTTCATAATTGTGTCCTGTCTGACGTTTAGCCTTACACTGTATATGTTTGATAGGCAACTCTATAGAAATTAATAGAAATAGGTGAATAGAAATAGGCATATAGAAATGAAGCCAAAATACTGCTGCTATCTTGTCAAATTTGGAGTCAGAGTCTGTGCAGTACAGACTAGAGTCAAAGTCAGACCACCTCCTCATTTGGTTGTACTTATTATACACTGATTGGTTGAATTGAACCAAATGTGCTAAAGCTTTGTTTAACCCCTGCCTTGCTGTGACCACACACACCTGGATAAAAGAAGAAAATAACTATTTCAACCATTGTTGGAGCAGAAAATAAATTTGGAGAGCATGATGGCTGAGACGGAGACAAGTTTGAGTACAAACACCACCAAGTTCAGTACCTCTAACTACACGAGTTAACTGACTGGATAACAGCTAGACAGAGCTGCAGCACAAAGGATTGCCAGGTCCAACCACAAAGTATATAACCTTATATACTTTATTTTATCATCATAATGTTAATAATATTAAAATATTTTCAGTTTCAAAGTAGTCCATTGGGGTGGAAAATAATAAACCTGGCAACCCTGGCTGCAGCTTCTTGCAATGTAGTAAAATAATGTTTTATTGTGTTTATAGTGTTTATTTTCTTACTTGTAAATGAGTAAGTGAAGGCCTGGGTAGCTACTCATCACTGTGTTTTGGTTCCTCCTGCCCTCTGGATGTGCTTGGACACTCCCCCTTCCATCTGTATTGAAAAGACTCTTCTAATTAGTGATCTCTAGCTGGAAGCCTGTAGACCAAGCCCCAGGTTAGGCAAAATCTTAGGTTGTATCCTACAACCTTCTTGTATCCTAACATGATTCTCCTCTCTGAGTCTTGGGCATATTCCTCTAATTTTCTATTTTGAGAATTTTCTCATTTTCAATTTTTCATTTCAATCCACTCAATTGTACTTTATTTTATTATAAAATAAAGTTTATATATATATATATATATATATATATATATATATATATATATATATATATATATATATATATATATATATAAGAGATAATGTATAAAACAATAATAATACATAATAAAACAGAATGTTTTGATAAAAAGAAATAAACTGATTTATTAAGTATATTTACATTAAAGATCAGACAATCTTCATCAGTGATTGCCTTTCTGTCACATTTTCCTTGCTTTCAATTGCAGGGCGTTCGATAAAATCCTGTCCAATGAGCCTTGTTTCTTCCTCCATTTCAAAATGTTTAGCAAATGAATGAGACATGTCTGTTTACACAGGGATGAGCCACCACCTCTTCTTCTCTACAGTTTAAGCATTGAATGTCTGCACTCACGCTCGCTGGTGACACCTAGTGGCAGGTGGCGGAATCGCTCGTGATTAATCGCGATTAACTACATGGCATACTGAGACTAAACGCAATTAATTTAAGTTTGACAGCCAAATATTATATTATATTACAATATAATATAATATAATGTATATATGTTTAAAACGCTTGATGCTTTAACACTAAATAGCTTAATGTAAATATATATATAGCTATAGTGTAATCAATAGCTAATGCAAAGTAAAACCAATATGCTTAGGCCATTTCTACAGTGGACAGATTTTACTTTGCACTGTGATGTTTGTGTGAAAGGGGTTGTACTATACAACTGAAATTCCATTGAACTGAATTATGGCATCAGTAGCTTTGTATTTAGTACTGTAGTCTCACCTCTGTGTCTTACCCTGAGAAATGGGCCAATGACAGCATACCCACGTCCCAGTGACTGCACGTGCTCAGTTCATTGTGGATTCAGCAGCAAGTATCCAAAGCCCCCCCCCCCCCCCCTTCTCTCTGTCTTTCTCTCTGGTGAGTAGCCAGAAGCAGTGGTCTGTGCAGGAGGACCGTGATGCATTGCCTCGTGGTGCTCAAATAAAGATGAACATGTTTGTGATGATCCAGCTGTCATAGTGCCAAAGGCCAGCAATGCTACGGTCAGCACACAGTGTGTGTATATGTGTGAGTGTGTGTGTGTGTGTGTGTGTGTGTGTGTGTACATTTATCATTGTGTTTCTGTTTTCTGTTTACACGTGCACATTTATGCCATTGTTTGTACAGGAAGGGCAAATGAGCTTGAATGTGTACATTTACAACATCTCTCTCTCTCTCTCTCACTCTCACTCTCACTCTCTCTCTCTCTCTCTCTCTCTCTCTCTTTCTCTCTCTCTCTCTCTCTCTCTCTCTCAGTATTGCCAGTATTGACATATTAAAGGGGAGTTCCACTAATTTCTGCATAATGAAATTCATTACATTGTAAACCAAATTATCCAGAGCAGTTTGATTTGAAATGTTCCATTCTAGAGAACCTGAAGTCAGAATTGTTTACAGTACTGGTGACAGAAAGCAGACATCCTGCACTGGTGATAGAAAGCAGACATCCAGGACTACATTTCTGTTGCTTTGCAATCTCTGGTTACACTCTGCCAATGGATTCTCTACATTACAGGGTTTTACATGCAGACACTGTGGGTGACTCTGTTGACATCTCAATGATAGAAGTTTGTAGATTAAAAACAAAAAATCAGTGGAATTCTGATTTTTTACCTTAATTTTACTACTCACACACTGCTGGGTTATGCTATGGCTATTTTGCTCATTCACCAATTGACTTAGACACTCAGATGAAGAGTTACATCACAACATTTTACCATGTTTTGTTTCACGTTTTGTTTTGTCTTAGCAGCTACTAAATATTTGTGAGGGACTAATTGAAATGTTTAGTATGTTTTTCTTCATTATATATTCAAATTTGTTTATATAGTTGCTGTCATAACAAAACCTTCTACTGCCAGTCCCAGTCTTTCTGCAGTATGTGTGCAGTGGGATATTGCTGCTGTTATTGCTATAAGGTTGTATGTACGTGTATGTACCTAGCAAATACTACTTCACTCTGTTCAGGTGCTTGCCAACTACATACAGAAAGCTGAAAGGTCTGTTGATGCTTATCCTGCTGTTCCTTTATTATGTGAAATAAAAATAAAGCAAAATTACTGGTCACCAAAGGATTAGGCTCACAGTTACTGATGGGTCTGGCCTCATCAGGTATCAAACTCATGAATGGCTATAGGATCACCAGGGGTCAACCTCACAGTTACAGTGAGGAAAATAAGTATTTGAACACCCTGCGAATTTGCAAGTTTTCCCACTTAGAAATCATGGAGGGGTCTGAAATTTTCATTTTAGGTGCATGTCCACTGTGAGAGACATAATCTAAAAGAAAAAATACGGAAAATCACAATGTATGATTTTTTAATAATTTATTTGTGTGTTACTGCTGCAAATAAGTATTTGAACACCTGCCAATCAGCAAACATTCTGGCCCTCAAAGACCTGTTAGTCCGCCTCCACTCCACTTATTATTCTAAATTAGAAGCACCTGTTTGAGGTTGATAGCTGCATAAAGACACCTGCCCACCCCACACAATCAGTAAGACTCCCAACTACTAACATGGCTAAGACCAAAGAGCTGTCCAAAGACACCAGAGACAAGATTGTAAACCTTCTCAAGGCTGAAAAGGGCTATGGGGCAATTGCCAAGCAGCTTGGTGAAAAAAGATCAACTGTTGGAGCAATTATTAGAAAATGGAAGAAGCTAAACCTGACTGTCAATCTCCCTCTGACTGGGGCTCCATGCAAGATCTCACCTTGTGGTGTATCAATGATCCTAAGAAAGGTGATCAGTCCAGAACTACACGGGAGGAGCTGGTCAATGACCTGAAGAGAGCTTCCAAGGTTACTGTGGCTAATACACTAAGACATCATGGTTTAAATCATACATGGCAAGGAAGGTTCCCCTGCTTAAATCAGCACAGGTCCAGGCCCATCTTAAGTTTTCCCATGACCATTTGGATGATCCAGAGGAGTCATGGGAGAAAGTGCTGTGGTCAGATGAGACCAAAATAGAACTTTTGGTTTTAATTACACTCGCCATGTTTGGAGGACGAAGAATGATGAGTACCATCCCTAAAACACCATCGCTACTGTGAAGCATGGGGGTGGAAGCATCATGTTTTGGGGTGTTTTTCTGCACATGGGACAGGACGACTGCACTGTATTAAGGAGAGGATGACCGGGGCCATGTATTGCGAGATTTTGGGGAACAACCTCCTTCCCTCAGTTAGAGCATTGAAGATGGGTCGTGGCTGGGTCTTATAACATGACAGTGACCCAAAGCACACAGTCAGAATAACCAAGGAGTGGCTCCGTAAGAAGCATATCAAGGTTCAGTCTCCAGACCTAAACCCTATAGAAAATCTTTAGAGGGAGCTCAAACTCCATGTTTCTCAGCGACAGCTCAGAAACCTGGCTGATCTGGAGAAGATCTGTGTGGAGGAATGGGCCCCAATCCCTGCTGCAGTGTGTGCAAACCTGGTGAAAAACTACAGGAAATGTGTGACCTCTGTAAAGGCTACTGTACCAAATATTAACATTGATTTTCACAGGTGTTCAAATACTTATTTGCAGCAGTAACACACAAATAAATTATAAAAAAATCATACATTGTGATTTCCTGATTTTTACTTTTAGATGATGTCTCTCACAGTGGACATGCACCTAAGATGAACATTTCAGACCCCTCCATGATTTCTAAGTGGGAGAACTTGCAAATTCGCAGTGTGTTCAAATACTTACTTTCCTCACTGTATGGCTGGCTGCGGCATCACTGGAGATTGAATTTGCAGTAACGAATGGGTTTGGCATCCTGGGACCAAACTCACAGTTAGGGATAATTGTACTGTATATCATTTGGGATCAAACTCCCAGTTGAGGATGGTTGTGGCATCATCTCCCATTGAAAGGTCCAGTGCTTAGGCAGCTGTGCCACCTGGAAGTTCCATGATGTCAAGAGTTTTATTCATATCCACATGTTTTATTAATTTATTTATTTTTATGCTGTTGCCTTGAATTATTTTCAGACTTTATACTCTGAGTTTTAGTAAAGAAGTCTACAGCACTCTAAAGTCCACACGCACGCTCACACCTGTCTTAGAGAAGGATCACCACATTTCTCACTAACCACCAACTGTGGCCTTTTCAACTGACAGCAACCCGGCTGCCAAATCTGCACCGTTGCTCTGGCAACCGGCGACTCCTTGGCATTAGGAGCCCTGGTGGTGTTTGTGAGTGTGTGAGTGTGTGTCTGACCTTTAGGTCTAAACCTCTGCAGAAAGTCACTGCCACTAGAAGTCTGAGTGTGTGTTTGTCTATATTCTCATGTATTGAGATTTACTCAGGCTGTGGTCTTTAGAGCAGAGGAGGAGAGCAGGTTAATGGTGCAGGAACTGTACTGGGTGCCATTTTTATTACCTATAAAGTCTCACAGCAATAGGATCTTCACACCACTAACTGTTCTGGCAAACTGAAGTGTGTGTGTCTATGTCTGTGTGTGTGTTTGTGTGTGTGTGGTAATTGAAAAGAAGTGCAGTGTGGTGGGCGCGTTGCCTAATTGGGCAGATGGCTCACTGTGCCTCCCTCAGTGATGCATGCAGCCCTTAAGAGGCAAACACACACACATGCACACACACACACATCACACATGCACACACACACACACACACACACGCACGCACACACACACACACACACACACACACACACACACACACACACATGCACACACACACACACACACACACACACACACACACACACACACACACACACACACACACACACAGTTAACAATTTCACTTTTGTCCTCTTCACCTTGTTGCCCGATACAGTGTAAATTCCTCCTCTTCTTCACCTCTTTTCCTTACTCTAATTTCCTATTCATTTTTCTTCACTTTTCATGTTCATTTCTCTCTACCTCAACATAACTTCTTACTCCCTCTCTTTTCATTTCTTTGCCTTACTCTTCCCAACTCTTTGTGTTCTCTCCTCACCATAACTTCCTGCCTCTTCATTGTATTTTTTCATTACTTCCTTTTTTATTGTTCACTCTTTCACTCTTTTCTTAACCATAATTTCTTCTCCTGTCTGATCTATTCATCTTCCTCTGTTGTTCAGTTTTCTTTTTTATTACTTAACTTTCTCTCTTTTCATTACCATAACTTTTTTTTCTCTTTTTTTCTTATTTATTTAACCTTTAATTTAACCAGGCAAGTTATTAAGGACAAATTCTTATTTACAAAGGCAAGAATACAAGCGGGGGGTGTCAAATAGATTAATAATAATAATAATAATAATAATAATAATAATAATATAATATAATATTATTATATTATATATTATTAAGATTAAGATTAAGATCAACCAATTAGCCAATGTGATTTTTTCACACAATGGCATTTAACCCATTTGTGCAGTGAAACACACACACACACACACTAGTGAACACACTAGGCTGTGAGAATTTGTGCCCGAAGCAGTAGGCAGCCCTTATCCACCGGCGCCCGGGGAGCAGTTAGGGGGTTAGGTGCCTTGCTCAAGGGCACTTCAGTCATGTCCTGTCTGGGGATCGAACCAACAACCTTCTGGTCACAAGACCAGATCCTTACCACTAGGATCATAACATATTTATAAATTATATTTTTATTTATTTATCTGTTACTTATCTGTTAATCCCCCTCCTACACACACACACACACACACACACACACACACACACACACACACACACACACACATATTATACACACACATAAAAATCAACCATAATCAACATTCTCATTCTGCTAAACTGTCAGTTAATAGACAAAATAGGTGCATGTAGTCATACAATTACCTCTTATATACTTTTTAAAATTAGAAATTGAAATACAAGATTCCAGTTTTAATGTTTTTTGAAGTGTGTTCCAGGATTGTGCAGCTTTAGACTGGAATGAAGAGGAACCATAGGAAGTGTGTGTCTTAGTCTTACTGTCTGATGTAAAGGGAAGAGCTGGTGTTGGGTAATAGGGTTTGTAAGTATGGTGGAGTCTGTCCTAGAAGTATCTTATAAATAAGTGTAAACCAGTGTATTTTGCAACTGATGTGTAAAGAGGGACAGTTAACTGGAGAGTAGACAGAGCATCTCTCTAGTCTTGTAAATTCTTCTCACTCTAACAATCTTTTGTATTTTGTTACCTTGAACTTTATTAACTTTCTCTGTCTTTTTTCCATCTCATTCTCTCTTTGTTCCTTTAACTTTAAAAAGTGAAATCAGGTCACTTTTTTTGTCAGGGATGGTCAGGATCTCCACTGAACTACCACGGTGCATGTATTATTTGGGTGAGCTGCAGTGATGGTGACGTGGTGGTGGCATTTTAATGTGTGCTACGCTGGTATGATTGGATCAAACAAAAGCAGAGCTACTGATCACACTGTTTTAAACACTATCACCTTTTCTTCTTTTCCTTCCTTTGAGTTTCTCCTTCTAGTTACTCACAGCCTTAACGAGAAAACGTGCTAATTAAATCTTCCTGAAGTTGTAGAAAAACAGTGGATTTCTACACATCTTCCCTCCTGCAGTGTTAGTGATTATATATATTCTGTGCTCTTAAACACATGTAAGACATCTGGCTTTACCAGCATGTGTCTCAGATCTAACACACGACTCATCTCTTAAAATACAAATGATGATTTCTAAAATAAGAAAATACTGTCATTTTTATTTTTCAGATGTTGCCCAGTCCTAGTGTGAGCTTTTCTTAGATGCCATCTACTGATGGAGCCGTATTAAAGGAATGATTTGCTGTGAAATCTTTGTTTCTCAGTGAGTTAACAGCCTTCCAGGAATTGTGTTTGAAGAAGAGTTGGTAATCAAGTGAAGATAATAGGTTCTTCTAATAATGGAAGTTCATTTATTCTACAGCTGTGTAAATGTAAGTCAATGATTTTGTCTGATCTGTATCTCCACCATAAATACAGTATATTGACAGCTCACTAGCTTATGAATCAACATGTCTATCAGATTCATAGAACCCCCAAAATACAGCTACACTGATCAAACCCACACTCATCCATTTTATCAGCTCCACTGACCATATAGGGGCACTTTGTAGTTCTAAAATTAGAGACTGTAGTCCAACTGATACTCTCTAGACTCCTTTCACCCTCTTCTTCAATGGTCAAGGCTCCCACAGGACCACCCCAGAGCAGATATTATTTGATGGTGAAATGATGGTGGTGTGTTAGTGTATTTTGTGCTGGTATGAGTGGATCAGACAACAGAGATGCTAATTTTTTTAAACAATATGTCCACTCACTTTCCATTCAGACACACTTATTTTCTTGGTCCACCATGTAGATGTAAAGTCAGAGACAGTAACTCATCTGTTGCTGCACAGTTTGTGTTGAACATCCTCTCAACAGTCATCAATGGTCAAAGGATGCTGTTGGCTGGATATTCTGGTTGGTACTCTATTTTCAACCCATTCATGACACTGTTTAAAGAGTCCAGCAGCTCTGCTGTCTGATCCACTCATACAAGCAAAACACACACTAACATGCCACCACCACATCAGTGTCACTGCAGTGCTGATAATGATTCACCAAATAATACCTGCTCTGAGGTGGTCCTGTGAGGATCCTGAAAAGGCGTTACAAAGTATGCAGAGAAACAGATGATAAAATGGAGAGTTAATGTAAACAAATGAGATAAGGAAGTTGTTATATGTTATTGCTGATAATTAAATTGTAAATTATATATTAACATCATAAATGTAAACCATGTTTTATTTTAAGATTATTCACTTATAATGCAAGCAAAATCAAATGGCAATAAAAAAAAGAAATAGTTAAATTTTTGCCTTGAGAAAAATCAGATAAATCTGAATGCAGATACAAAAATAGACACATACACATACATTTAATGGCATTTGTTACACCCCTCCTAAGTTCTCACCCACATTTAGGCCTGAATCACTCATGGTTGTCCCCAGACATTCTAGATACTAGATCTGGTCCCACAGGACTAATGTTTTAGTTGCTGGGGTGAAGGTTAGTGTTGGTTTAAGTGGAGCACAGCAGCGTTTACACACACACATACACACATCATGGAACTCCTCACACAAAGACACGAACACCAGGGATGCACCAATGACCTATTATTATTAGCCTATTCATACTGTGGACTAAATGAGTACTTGAAAGACACCAACACAGTTCCAGACGTTTCTTTTAGTTAGAGATAATGAGGTAATCCAGCTTTAAAACTCTTAATGGAAAGTCAGTTGTCTGGTTATATAACATTAACTAAAAAAAGTGCTATATCAAAAAACATCTGTTATTTTTCATAATGAATCACGTACAGTTATGCTATGAGTGCATTCACATGCTCATTTGATTTAATTTACAGAGTGTCTAATTATAATACCATTGATCATTTAACCTTTGAAATAGCATTAACCACACAGTCTGGCTATTTGCACTAACTCTGCGTAGGAAAATGTGTGTCTATAACAGAATTTCAGACGTACATATATAAATCTACCTCACTATGTGAAGCAGGAACAGTATGTAATGTTAGGGAAGTGGTCTGCTGGGGCAACAGCATCTCCAACACAGACAGGAGGGGATTAGACAATCTGATTCGGAGGGCCCACTCTGTCCTGGGATGTACTGTATATACATATATAATGTGCAATATTTATTTATTACAATACTGTGATATCTATAAAGCATTATGTGCAATGTTTTAGTCTAACAATGTGCAACAGTCATGTCAATTTAGTTGTAAATACTCTTCAGAGTTTAAGTTTTATTATATTTTAATAAAGGATTATCTTAATGGTGTGTGACCACATACAACTGCAAATAGCATTTACACAAAGTACTAAATAAATATTTGCATCTACAGTAATAAGTAAAAACATTATACAGTGGTAACCCTACTTACGAGCATCCCTACTAACGAGTATTCCAGGTAACGAGTCGAGATCTCTGAATATTCCAAGTAACAAGTAGCGTAAATTTGTTCAAGTATGCCAACCGCTAGGGGCGCTGCGGTCGTAGCATCCCCTAAATGCTACCGTAGAACAAGAGGTCAGTCAATACCTTTGACCGAAAGTGAAAGTGCTAGTGAAAGCAATGCTAAGGTAGCAAAAGGTAGTGAACAAAAAAGTTAGATACATTTTACTTTTACTTTTCATATGATAAGTGTAGGGCGGCACGGTGGCTTAGTGGTTAGCACGTTTGCCTCTCAGCGCTGAGGTCTTGGGTTCGAGTTCACATCTGAGCGGAGTTTCCATGTTCTCCCCGTGTCTGCGTCGGTTTCCTCCAGGGTGTCTGGTTTCCTCCCACAGTCTAAAAACATGGAGGTCAGGTGAATTGGCTACTCTAAAAAAAAAATTTCCATGTGTGCGTGTGTGTTCACCCAGCGATGGACTGGCGCCCTGTCCTGGGCTTAGTTGAATAGTATAATGCCCTGCCCTCCGCCCAGTGAGGGGGTAGGGGACTAAGCGAATTAGGAATAGTCCCAGTGCCAATCAGGGGATGGGGGAGTGACCCGCCTCCCGTCCCGTAATATGATAAGTTGATTCGGGTCCTGTCCCGCGGTCAGGTAGCGACCCACTTGTGTGTACGTGTGTACCTTTAAAAAAAAAATCTCATCGGTTAAGTGGACTGGAGGTACAAAAATCTGACACCCTCCTTTGGTCTGTGGGACCTCCTTT